>CATIWR010235859.1:0-24072 GCA_949677035.1 Omphalea diandra | reverse complement strand
ATAAATGATATGCCAAGTAATCGTTAAGAGCATTTAATTCTCACTTGGTATGTATTCCCATGTCACATGTAACAATTCAATCATATATACATGTAATAGAACATAATCATATTATTTCTATGTAACATGTAACAATTCAATCATATATAGATGTAATAGAGTATAATCATATCATACAATTATCGTATACACCCATTGAATCCAATTATGGTTTTTACTCACCTTTTGATGTGACCAACCTTTACGGTAGGTTTGGTTCTCTCTCTATGGCTTCCTCAAAGTTTTGAGACCCTATAATTTGATACATACATGGTTATAAGTATGTCAAAATGATTATGAATGCTTGGTGCATGATCCATGCAAGTGGACCTATGTTTATGCATATTTTCCTTATATGGCAGCCTGAGCTTGCTACACGGTCACAAAAATAA
Organism: Omphalea diandra; assembly: GCA_949677035.1. Classification (NCBI taxonomy): domain Eukaryota; kingdom Viridiplantae; phylum Streptophyta; class Magnoliopsida; order Malpighiales; family Euphorbiaceae; genus Omphalea; species Omphalea diandra. The sequence goes on along the minus strand of CATIWR010235859.1, from coordinate 23,641 downwards.
CTCCTGATATACTTATCCAAATGGCTTGGTTCTTTTTTTAAAATAAACTACACATATAATGGGACAACATATTCAAATTCTAGGCTAATATCATATACACATAAAATGTAGTGAATTTTTAAGTTCTGCTTTGTTGCAATGTCATCTCAGTCTGAGTAGGTCTTACATTCTTGAGCATATCTCAAATTGTACTAGTCCAATTGTAATAATATTCTACCATCAGTTACAAAACATATAAATGAACATTTTTTATGTTTTACTCATTATTCAGTTCAATCTATAAGGTCATCAAAGCAAAAGACCAATCTCGGGACAGGTAGGTTCATAACATGTTGACAACCAGTCATGATAAAGGGACAATATCTCAGTAACCATGCTGGGTTTGGCAACACTATTTCATAGTTATGTAGATCAGACATAAATATACAATTTCAAGTTTGGACCATCATCAAATTCTGAGTTTATAGTCATCAAATTCTTGGAAAACCGAATTAAAAGAAAGGTGGTGTGTCATCCGGGTACAGAGTCAGTCCCAATCAATGAGCCATATCTCTTTCCACAAAGCAAATTAATCAAAACTGCTTAACAAGTATTTAGAGGGAATATAACCCTACAAGTTTCATTTTTTAAATTCTATCAAAATTAGAATATAAATTCATCAAAATATAACAAAATAGAAGACTGAGATCATCTCAGTTCATTTTTGAACCAGTCCTGATGAAGGAGCCATATCTCTTCACACACATAGAATCAAGTAAAACTGTTTCATATGCAATTTATATGAGACATAAGGCTACAACTTTCATGTTTTTCACCTTCCCCAATTCCTCTTCTAGTGTTATGAAATCATGGGTGAAAAATTATGCTCTAATAGCAAAATCAACAGAATCAGCTCTTGTTCTCTTAGATTACAACTTCCATCCAAGAGCTCTACCTCAATTACTCCATAATTCTCACTAACCATGCATAATTTACATGTCATGAGAGGTTAATTTCAGTTGAGAAGAGGATAAATTACTTACCTATTGTCCCATAATTGAAAAACCTTAAGCAGCCCACACTTCTTCCTCTCCTTCTTCTTCTTCTTCTTCCTTTCTTCCTTTCTTTCTTTCTTCCTTAGCTCTCCCTTTGTTTCTACTATAACTCACAATTTTTCCCTCAAAATCTGACCCTAATGGTCTATATTCTTGTCTTAAATAAGTCAAAAGATTGGGGCTAGTTTCCTATTGGTTGAAAGTTAAAAGTTTTACTTTTAGTCCATCTTCTTCATTCCTTCATCACCTTCATCCATCCTCTAATTTCTAGATGCTCTTTATACTTTTAGATGAGCTCTCAAACACCATTATTTATGATGTTATAATAAGCACACAACATGAAATAATTTGTCATATAACTATGCAAACACTTTATATATGTTCAAGCATCCCAAATGCAACGTGCAATTGTCATTGTCGTATTTTTACAATTCACATGTCTAAATGATTATTTATCCTGTGCATATGTTCATGTGAGATTTCATATCATTTGATACAGTGCATATGCTCATATGTGATTTCATATTATTTGTGCAATGAATATATTCATGTGATAATGCCAATGAATAGGGATAGGGATGTTACATATAGTAAATGCCCTAAAAAGAAACAAAACACATATTAGTTCAATAAGAATGATTCATATGCATATACCTAGGTTTCCTCACTTATTTGTTTCCTTTGCAAGTGGGGACTATGCCATAAGGTAATTTTGATGCATGGCTCAACTACATGTTTGCTTTTGATGAGCATTAGGATGCAATGCCAATTTTTGTGTGTCCAAATAGACATGAGAGCATCTTCGAGTGGAAAGGAGGGGTGGTTAGACATGGATTGCTAAAGGATCCATCAATTTTAATGTACTAGGTTAGAGGTATGAAGGGTGTTGAGCTTACTTCTACTTGGGGCTATAGTTTTACACTGCCATGACACATAAATGGGTTCATGGAACAATAGCTTTTTTGATAAGGCCATAAGAGGCAAGCCTTTCATCATTGAAGCCATAAAGGGCATAACTTCATGGTCCCATCTTTCACCTATCATTGGACTTCTGATAGGCATCATTCTTTGAGACATCTCAAACTCTATCACCATTTATTGTCTTACTTATGGTATATCTAGGCAAACTTTACAGATAAGTCTGACATTAACAACACCCATCTACTGTCCTTTACCTTAAGACTATCACATATACAAACTCTTCCTTGATTAAGAGGTGTTACCCCTTGTACAAACTCTGATATTCTATGTGTCAGTTCTCCATAGCATAACTGAGTAATTGGAATTCAACCTTGATGTTGTAAAGGATCCTTTCTTAGGATTCCTCATGAGGCCTATGTTGTCTATGTGAGCATCACTTTTTCATGCTTTTAGCCTCACACTTACTTCTCAGTCTCTTGCATTATGGCAGTAAGAGAGCTCATTGTTAGAGTTATATAAACTATCCATGTATGAAGTTATGGAGTCATATGAATTTAGGAGCTTATACACACCCCAGATGCTGGTAATGGCTCATGCTTAACATTCCTTAAAGGCATATCCTTCTGATTCTTTATGCTTGGATGATAATGATGGCTCTTATGTAACTACTAATCTTATTTGCCATCTTTGGTGACTTTATTAAGGATATCTCGACTTTTCATGGTAACATCCTAAAAAGGAATGAAATGGACTATGTTAGTTTTATTATAAGACTTTATTATATACTTACCTTGATATATGAGAATTCAACTTCATCAATTTGGGGAATTTTGGGTTGAATTACACAATTAGCCTTTTTTGTGTCCTCTCTTCATGCTTTCAAAAGCTAATGATCCCTTATTATGCATATTTCCTTGCCCCATAGATTATCTAAAAGGAATAATCACTAAAATAAAATCAGGTAGATACCCTCATATAGCATACAATGCCTAATGCATGAATGATGGTGCAATGTAGAATGCTTAGAATACATAAACAAAACAAAATTGCTCAAAAGCACTACATAACTCAGCCAAGTAAGGACATCAAAACTCTTGAAACTTTGAAAGTCAAATGAAACACATGATAAAGCCTTGGTATCATTTGCAACTTGTTGAAGCTAGCACCATCACCTTCAAATTCAAAGCCATAACAACTTGAGCTTCCTTTAGTATCCGGTACTTGCTAGATCATAAGGAATGCTCTAAAACATGCACAAGCATGGATCTTTGGGTTTCTTAATATGTGCTAAAGCTTAATAGTAGCCATCTACTTCCCCTTTTTATTTTTCTTATATGGATTTTTTATTTTTTATGCCCTAATTTTTACCTAAGTCGCCCTTTCAGGTTTCCAACTTAGCCGACTGCTCTAACGTTTGCCTAGGTCACCTTTACGGGTTTTTAACCTAATAAGCTTTTATTCTTTTTTCTTCTTCTTTGCTTAAGTTGGCTTTTCAAATTTTTTATTTAGCAAGCTTCTTCACTTCTTTTTTTTCTCTCTCCTTTTTTTGTTTTTTCTAGAGGGGTAACTTGATCATTCTCATATATGTTGACACAATAATTCCACGCCCTTATTCATTTAAAGCAAATGTAGTTATGAAACATATGGTAGCAAAATATGATGCTTGTTATTGGCTATCCCTTATAGGTTTTCTAACCAAATATTTTTCAATTTTCCTTTTACTTTGTCCTTAACTTTTGCCTGGATGGCCTCTTCAAGTTTTCCACTTAGCGGGATTTTTTTCATTTTCTTTTCTTTGTTTTTGTTCACATCACAAGGGGTTTAACAAGTTATTGCCCCCTAAGTAATTTTCTCTTAAGTCTTCTTCTGGTATCATTTTGTAAGGCACTTAAGATTCTCTAACCTTTTTCTCTCATGGATGTTTTTCTTTTTCCTGTTCTTTGGTCTCTTCATAAGATTAGGGGCTAAGTCATCAAGTTAAGACAACTCCATTTTATTTCTCATGTACATTATTGTTGAACCTTTCTCTAACTTTCTTACTGTATGGGTCATCCTTTTGAGATCTCCCATTTCTCACGCATCTCTCTTTTCATTCTTCTCCCTTACATATCTCATCTCTTCCTCTTCACTTCCTCCCCTCTATTACCAAGGAAGACTTAAGGCTTATCATGGCTTTTCACACCATGTTTCCTTTCGCTCTTTGATCTCACCTCTCTTATATCACACTCATTTTCCTCTTACATTTGTTCCATAGATTTCTTTCTTCATAATAGCTTTTCACTCTCATTTTTTTTTCCTCTAAACTTCTATTAGTTCTTTCCTTTCTTTTTCTTATCCCTCTTTTTCTTTTTTCTTCATTCATTTTTTCCTCTCTCTCTCTCTCTCTCTCTCTCTCTCTTCTCTCTTGCATTCTTCCTTATTTCCTAGGAGGAAACACAAAATGTCAGGGAGATGGTTTTCTAGATCATAGTTTATGAGATAGTTGTTCTTGCATTATTTTTATTTTTTGTAAATACCCACTCTTTGTGAAGTTCATATTTTCTTTTCCTTTCTTTCTTTTTACTTTTTATTCTCTCTCTTTCACCAAACATTTCATTATGCCACCAAGTATATCAGTAACTACATTTGGATTAAACAAGCAAAAACATGAAATTAAAAGCATCATCATTCATTAAAAAAAACCAAACTATGCAAATGTCTATCGCTAAGTAAGATAGGTTAAGCTAAGAAAGCAAAATGAAACTTTAAACTATGCCTTATACCAAGTTATCGTGGTTACTTTTCTAGGTCTATAAGCCTTCCACTTTCAAAAAGAACTGGGATAGTGTTCTTCATGTGCCAACACTGACTAATGTAATGTCCTATGGTCTGGTGAGGCCTACATCTTTAAGTTAAGGTGAAAAATGTTGGAGTAGTTGTGCTCCTTATGTAGTGTAAACCCATATTCCTTTTGACTTTTCCTATGCTTGAGATAAAGGTCGATCAAGTTGTGAATTATTTTTAGGTTTCAGTCTCCTCCATACATTAACTGGGCATTTTATACTGAAGTCTTCTTTTAGTTCCTCCTGAATGGTCATGGCCATATCTTCATCCTTTGAGAGTTTTAGTGCATAATGCATAGGTAAAAGTAATACTTCCTCCCTAAAATCCTTTAGAGGCTCATATGAAAGTTGGCTTAGAGGAATAAGCTCTTGCTTATGATCTTAGCTCAGGTGGCCATCAAACGCTATGAGGTTAGGTATCGCCCCTGAATTAATAAGGTTCTAGATTTCATGACGAAGCCTTTGGCACTCAGCTGTGTGATGATTCACGCCCTAATGGAAAGCAAAGAAGGCATTGGCATTATAGTTCATAGAGTTCATAGGCAAGAGAGTCAATAGGGACTTAGGGGCTAGAGGATGTATAATCCATTCATTTTGGAGTCTTTCCAAGGCTTTGGATAGTGATACCACATGCTTAGAAAATCTTCAAGACCTTTTGTCAGTTACTTCCTTTTCCTCACATCGAGCTTATAATTGCTTTTGATGTAGAGGTTGCTCAGGATGTGCTCCTTCTCCCTTTTGGATGCTAGCTAAACTCTTAGTAATAAGATTTTCCCTATGATTCTTCTGACTAGGTTTACCATAAGAGGATGCCCCTTGGTAGGCTAAGAGTGATCTTTCCACTTTTAGGGTTGAAAAGGTAAAAACTAATAATTGGTTAGAAGCAACTAGGAATTGATCATAAGAGGAGTTGAGACTTATTTTAGGCTTGATGCTAGGGTGATTAGTCAGGAACACAAAGTTTGATAGCTTCCCAGAATCAATTAGATCTTAGATTTCATGCTTGAGATGCTTACATGTGTTAGTGTTATGACCATGGGCTTTATAAAAACTATAAAAGGCATTTGGCATGAAGCCCCTAGGCAATGGGTTTGGCAAAGGCTTCAGATCAAATGGTTTAAGTATCTATTTCTTTGTTAACTCCTCAAATATTTCAAACAATGGTTAGTTTATGTTATAAAATGTCTTGTACTTCCTAATTTCCTTTTAGTCTCATCTCTTTTAGCTTTATATACATGTGACTCTATTCCCCATTAGTTGGCTTTTCTAGTACCAAATCATCCATCAAGTTCTGTTTAACCATTCTTCTCAAATTTTTATCTATGTACTGATGCACCACCAGTTCTACCTCAATCTTTATCATGTCTTTAATCCTTCCCTTAAGTTCTTAGAATTTCAACTCTCCCATTTTTTACTAAGTTCTATTGTGCTTGTTTGTTTTCTTACTTTTATTTATGAGTGTTTAGAATTCAAAGCAATAAATTAGATTATGATGTTATGATGCCAAACAAATAAATGTATGTATGAATGTCAGTGATACATAGGGAAAAAGTAAACATATCACCTTTCAAACTTATTTCTCCCATACACATAGGTATAAAGGCTCTTCTTAGCATAAGTGGTCAATTTAACCACTAATATGGGGTATTGAATTCAAAGGTCCCTTGGACCAACCAAAGTTAAGGGTGAGTCTAAATGTGATGGAGTGTGGTCATACCCTAAGTATACATCTTGAAGAGGAAAGATTTTATAAAGAAAGTGGGTATGTTTTATGGCTTAGCAGTAAGAGCTTGAAAATTATGCACCCGATTAAGTTATGAGAGCTATAATATATAAAAAGAAATATTGATTTCTGTGTACTACTAGCTAGCCATAATTTTCATGTAAAAAATCCTTCATTTTGATCTTTAACACTGTATTTTTTAAAAGTAATATAAAAATATGCACTTAAGATATGACCATTATTCCATAACTCCTAGTCTTAAACCACTACTTGGTTAAAATACAAACATTTGGGGACTTATTCCATGATTTTAAGGTTCCTACACATCGCTTAGAGGTTTAAAAGGGTTATTAGAGTATATGGTTCCCACAAGCTTGAGGGACGATTGTCGTATACCCCCTAATTTGACATACCTGAAGGTACTTGGCCTGTGAGTGATGAATCTTCCTTACCATCTCCAAACTCTTAATAGAGCTTAAGTCTCAAGCTTGAAGAACTCGTCGATTAACTAAAGGACATCTAATGCATATGGTGAAGTATAGAGGTTACATCAATACAAAGAGGACTTGATTAATAAAAGCAAAACATATTTATGAACCAAAGATTCATGAAGTATACTCTGTTAGTCCCTAGTGGAGTTGCCACTACGAGGGCCTTAGATTTATAGTTTTGCACTCAAATGAGTGGAATCTTACTTGCGACTCCTACCTTTTTATCAATCATCAGGGGATTGAGAGGATAAAAGTCATACATTGGTAACAACCCCTAATCATGACTCACGATTTGGATCAACGGGAGATCCTTGAGGCCTTACGTAAGATTGAAGCCCCCTTTTCCAAAGTAATGGTCAATAGGGGACCAAGATGAGACAACACATTGTTACCATCCTTAGGTGAAATGTGGGGTTGCCACCTGACTTTGGTCAGGATAATAATTCAGGCAAGGACAAATTCTAAGCCTACCTAAGTCATTAAGAAGGCCCAATCCATCTTTACCCTATTAAAGATCGGGTTGGGGAGTTAGGTATGACTTGGGGAAAAGGTTAGGCACCTTTAAGTCCCTCGAATATAAGGATATGGCCTTCGGGCAATCAATGGTTCATTTTTATACTTTGCATTTATTAATCAGTTTCCCATTTGTCCACTTAGGCACGTTCATTTAAGCAAGTCATCAACCATAACAATAAAGTATGCAAGGCATGAATGATATGTAAGATGTGAGGAAGCAATAAATAATATATATAAGATAGGGATGGGGATATTTTAGACTTCATCATTGAGCTTGCATCCTGTAGCCCAAAATCTGATGTTTACAAGAGGTAGAGATATTCATGGATGATTGTTTTATTTTTTGGGATACCTTTGATGTTTATTTGGCTAATCTTGACAAAGTTCTAGAAAGATGTGAAGAAACCAATTTAGTTCATAACTAGGAAAAGTGCCACTTTATTATGAAAGAAGGCATCATGTTTGGGCAAAAAATCTCCTCCAATGGAATTAAAGTTGATCAAGCAAAGATTGAAGTCATAGAGAAATTGCCTCCACTAACCTCTATGAAAGGGATAAGGAGTTTCCTAGGTCACGTTGGATTTTATCGGTGTTTCATTAGAGATTTCTCCTAGATTTCTAAATATCTTTGAAATCTCTTAGCTAAGGATGTTCCTTTTATCTATACTAATGATTGCCTCAATGCTTTTCACAAGTTGAAAAAGGGACTCATCTCTACACCAATCATGATAAAGCCAAATTGGTCATTGCCATTTGAGTTGATATGTGATGCGAGTGATTATGCCACAGGGACTATTTTGAGGCAAAGGATGGATAAAAAGCTTCATATCATTTATTATGTGAGCCAGACTCTCAATGATGCCCAACTCAATTATACCACTAAATAAAAAGAGCTTTTAGTTATTGTAGGCCCTAGTGCACCAAGAAGGGGGTTGAATTGGTGGAAAATTTGAACTTTGGACGAAGCACATATAATTAAAAATTAGAAAAAAGAGTAGAAAAAGAATGAACAAAAGACTTTTATAGTGGTTTAGGCATTAACTAACCCTACATCCACTCCCTAATATACCAATTGGGTATTTCACTAAATCACTAGTGTTTTATAAGCTCACAAGCAACTTAGTGTTTTGGTTCACACTAAAACTTACAAATTATGTTACAAAACTCACACACAACCTCACAAGTGTTTTTCCAAAGGTTCACACTTAAACTATGCAAGAATTTTACAACTAGGGTAACTCTCACACCTAAACAAGAGTTTTCTATATAAGGGCTCACTCTCAAACCCAAACCTAAGATGTATAAAGTTCATACTAAACTATGTACAAAGGAATAAAGATTTCAAGTTGAGAATTAACTTTGCAAGAGTTTTGGCTCATTCAATGACTATTCTCTTATATTCAAGTCCATTTGGTGGTGTACTTATAAGCAACAACCACCAAAGAGACATTATAAAGAAAATATATCTAAATCTCTGAGTTGTGATGGACATATCTTGCATTAAATACTTGTCAGATGAAATTCACAGTTGAGACTGAAATTTGCAGTGATTATTTTTTTACTGTTACTGAAATTTGCGGTGGTTATTTTTGGACTGTTTCTAATGGCTAGTCCACATAGGATAAAACCATTGCTCTTTTCAAAAACTAATCGTTGGATCTTTCTAAGGGGTCTCAAAATTTGTAGCCGCTACTCAAATTTATGATCACTATTTTCTTTCTTTGGATGCGATGGTCATCGAGAAATTGTCTGTCTAGCATGGAGATACTATTTCACTAATTCATGGTCACGACTTTTGAATCTCAACAACACTTTTTAAAATTCACGATCGCTAATTTCGACAGTAGATTTTCGTACTTTGACCTTTTTGGTTTTAATCACTTCTATTCAACTTTCAATAAAATTATATCTTAATATCTACAAGATCAACACTTAAAATTGGCATTAGAACCTTTCAATCTATATTCTCAATATCAAAATAGAGTTTTGACTTAGTTTTGAACAACCTAGTCCAATAGTTATTATTTTTGCATTTGATAAGTTTAGATCATATTTTATTGGCTCTAAAGTAATTATTTATACTAATCACATAGGGATTCATTATTTGTTAATAAACAAGGACACAAAACTAAGGCTTGTAAGATGGATTTAGTTACTCCAAGAGTTCAACTTAGAGATTAAGGATAATAAGGGAACAAAGAACTTGGTTATCGATCATCTCTTGCGCCTAGAGCATACACAAAAGGAGGAGGTAAGGGCCCCAATCAATAAAACCTTTTCGGATGAGCAACTGTTCCTTTTGAAAGCTCTTCAAACTTTATGGTATGCATATTTTATGAATTATTTGGTAAATGACATTATTCCTCATAATTTTTCTTCCTATCAAAAGAAAAACTTTATGCATGATATTAAATTTTACCTTTGGGAAGAACCTTATCTATTTAAGGAATGTGTTTATGGTATTACAAGAAGATGTGCATCAAATAAGGAGGTGGGAGATATCTTGCTTCATTGCCATATTTGAGAATGCAGAGGATACTTTAGACCTTCCAAAATTGTAGTTAAGGTATTACAAAGTGGATTCTTTTGGCCTTCATTATTTTCTAACTCTTTTGCTTTTGTCAAAGCTTGTGATAGGTGCCAAAGGATAGTTAATATCTCCAAGAGGAATGAAATGCCATTAAATTCCATGATTGATGTGGAACTTTTGGACATTTAGGGAATTGACTTTATGGTACCCTTCCCTAAGTCATTTGGGAACTAATATATTTTGGTAGCAATTAACTACGTATCAAAATGGGTTGAAGCCATGTCTACCCTAACTAATGATGCTAAAGTGGTGCTCTGATTCCTAAAGAAACATATCTTCACAACTTTTGGTGCACCACATGTAATTATAAGCGATGCGAGGTCATACTTTTACAACTGCCAATTCGAGTAATTGCTTAAAAAGTATGGAGTAATGAATAAAACTTTAATGCCATACCATCCTGAAACGAATGGCCAAGTAGAGGTGTCTAAAAGAGCAATAAAGCATATCCTAGAAAATATGTTCAACTCTTCAAGGAGATTAGTCCTTGAAGCTCCTTAACACACTTTGGGCATATAGAACCACTTATAAGATGTCAATTGGTGCCACACCTTACCGTTTAGTTTCTAGGAAAGCTTGCCACTTACTAGTAGAATTAAACCATCAGGCTTATTAGGCAATCAAATTTGTCAACTTCAATTTGGATCTTATTGGAGAAAAAAAAAAAAAAGGCTCCAACTTAATGATTTTATGTCTTTACGTCTTCAAGTCTATGAAATGAACCAAATTTATAAAGAGAAGACTACAAGGTGGCATGATAGCCATATTTTGAAGAATGAGTTTAAGGAATTACAAAAAGTGCTACTCTTTAACCCAAGGTTGTGGTTCTTTTTAGGCAAATTCAAATTTAAGTGGTTGAGACCTTTTGTTATAATGAAAGTTTATCCTCATAGTGCCATTAAAAAAAAAAAACTCCAAGGATGAGACCTTTAAAGTTAATGGCCATCATCTGAAGCCCTATTATGAAGAACAGACTAAACATCAATGGGAGATTCTCTATCTCTAATAAGCCTCCACTTAAAAGCCAACTGAGAGGGTCAAGCTCGAGACCTTAAAATAACACATTCGTGGGACAACCCCACATTCTCTTATCTTTTTCTATCATTATATAGGTTATGATGTTGGTTTAGTCTTTATCTTGCTTAAGTGTGTTATTGTCCTTGCTTTTGTAGTTTACATTTTAAGGAGTTTGCTAATCAAAACATCAAACATGTTTGGTTATTTCCACTTATCTTGCTTTACATATTATTCTTTAGACCTCTTACTTGTGTTTTTCATGAATTGTTTAATTTTTACCATGAATTTCATGTTTTATTAGTTAATTTTTATTATTGCAAAGGTCAACACAAGTAAATGGTCATGAGGGGCATAACCCATGACTATTAGTGTGATCAATTGGGCATAAAATAGTAGCTAAGCTAAACAAATGATAAAGTTGCATAGCCATTCGTCAAAGAAGTAATATGGGATAGTAGTCGAGGAAGGAACACGACCAAAACACACTCCCGTGCATGTTACAAAGAGATTGAGATAGTAGCTAATGAAGCCACATCCCAGAATGCATGCCAATTTTCCTCCATCCACATATTCATGTTCAATTCCAAATGCCTGTGTGTTTTCTCCAAAATCATCCAGTTGCTAATAAAGTCGCACGCCCATAACGTATGCCATACGCATCTATTCGCACGCCCATGTCCCACCATATATAGCCATGCATCAAACTGTCTGGCTTCAAACCTAAAACGAATGCATGACTGTGTGTCCTTTGCATCTCTCTTTTTAAAACTCTGCATCATCCATCTCTTCACTATTTTCTCCTTTAACCCTAGCACAATTGTGCGACTGTTCTCCATCTCTTCTAAATTTTCCTTTCCCTCATTCAAACACCATCAAATCTATTATTATCTCTTATAAATCCAACCTCTACCATGTCTATGTGCGTCAAAACCTCCACAAAGAGGAAGGTTAGGTCTTTATATGCCATTCAATTATTAGCTGCAACTATGGTCTTAAGATATGAGGTTCTATCTAAACATCTTATTTTCCCTACCAAATTTATTGATTTAAGGGCATAAGATGATGCGGGTTTGTTAGATGCCATTCAAAAACACCTTAGGGTTCTCCAATAGGAGGAGTTTACCTAACTCTATGCTAACTCCTACAAATAGCTCACTTATGAGTTCTTAGCTAGCTTTTACTTAGAAACTTATAGAGCATATGGAGAACACCCTCTTAGCTCCATCAGTTTCCAAATTCAAAATAAACCTTTCACTCTTCCTTTGAGTGAGATTGCCAAAGCATTTTTTTTTTTTTAAGAATGAGGGGTTTCATGAATTCCTTAAGGATTTCAACAACCAAGAGGTATGGGCTTCTTTGGGTGGAATTTCTAAATATAAGGCTAGAATGAGCAAAATTTTGAAATTGAAAGACCCTTTGGTGTGATATATTCATCGCTTATTATCCTATTCCATAATCGGATGCTATGAGAGTAATAATGTTGTAATTAAAGCAAACTTTTTTACCTTTAATGCTTGCAAAATAACCACTAAATCAATACTACTTGGTCAACTGTGAACCATATGAATGTTATGCTAAGTGGAATTTAAGGTTTATTTTGAAGGTGGTTTCATCACTCTCCTTGTTAATTATTTGAAAATATATGATCCATAAAATCTTGGTCAATTAACTAAAGCTCCGAGTTCCTACTACTTATCATATGACAACATGCTCTGCATGGGACTTATGAAAAGGTATGGGGGTGGTTATGTATTGGTTTGGGATAAGCAAGAGGCAAAGGTTAAGGATGATGTAGATATGGGTACTGCACCATATAATGTACCATTAAAAGCGTCTTCATCTTAAACTCCTTCATCATTGTCTATGAGTCGGCTAAAAGAAGTGTTAAGGTAGATGGAATCCCAACTAGAACATATGGATCAATGTGATTCTACTTTTGAGGATGAGGTATGTGGAAGGCTTATCACTTTAGACTCTCGTATGGTCGATATAGATGTACAAGTATGGGTGTACTTTGAGCATACTGGATTTCCTTCTCCTCCATTACTAATTGATTGATCACTGCATCTTACCTTTGTGTTTTGGCTTTCTTTTATGCTATTTTGATTTTTGTGATTTTGAGGATGTTTAGTTTTGAACTTTCAAACTTTTCTTATGTTTAGCACTAGTGAAGTGCCTTATGCTCCTACTTTTGTATTCCCTACCTTTTGGCATTATGGTGTTATGTTGTCTTTGTGAAATTTTGATGAATGTTCTCTTACCCTTATTCTCTAATGACTCATTCTTATGTAGTTAAGATTACTTTGATTGAGATTCATAGCTCAATCCACTCTTCCTCCTTACATTTGAAGAGGGAATTCTTTTCCCCTTGCTATTTAATTTATGTTCTTCATCCTTGAGGACAATGATGTTTAAGTTTGGGTGAACTGACTACTTTTAAGCCTTCACTTTTGATTGCATTAAGGTCTATACTTGATTATAATTGCTTATGTGTCTTCAAGTTTTGAGTTTTTGTAATATCTCTTTATGGTTAGTTTTGGTTCTTAATTTTAAGATGAAAAATAGATGAAGAAAATTTATAATCTCTATTGAAATTGCTTAGTATAATTTCTCTTATGATAATTGCTTAAGCATAACAATCATGTTTTTATTTAAAAATTGGTTGAACACATTAGAACTTTTTGCACTCTTGACAAAGTAAGGAATAATCCATGAAAGGCTTCTTTCATACCACTTTTACTTAGGCAAAACATCTACATGTGCTAAAACTTGCTAAAACACCTTTCAAGGTGAAATCCTAGTGTTTGATAACCTTAGGAAAATGATTAAGGCATTAATTTATTAGGTTATTATTACCCATCCATACCTTTATCACTTCATCCCTCGTTACCCTTTTGAGCCATAATGAAAACTCCTTAAAGAGTATTATTTAACCTTTCTTTCCTTTACCCATATCTGAAATTATAACCATATAGCCAAAAATATTCTTTTACCACCTCTATCAAGAGAATAGAGTTAGAACTTGATTATACAATGGTATGTGAAGAATTAGATCATTCATGTGCATCTTTATTGAAGAATGAACAAAACAACTCATTTATCATGATCTCTTTGGCACCATAAAAAGTCGATTCTAATTGGGAGGTGACATAATGATAGCTTGAAATGTGTTTGCCTTATGGCTTTCTTGCATAAAGAGAAAGAGAGAGAGAGAGAGAGAGAGAGAGAATCAAGCCACCTCAAAAATAGAAAAAGAAGGTGCTTTAGATATTCTTCAAGAAATAAATTTGAGTAGTAATATATAGTGATCTTTTGGAATTCATATTATTATCCTAACCATTGTTCTAGCTAAATGTCTCTTGCTTTGGACTTGACCACTCTTTGGTAAGCTTAACTTACATCATAAGCTACTAAAGACCTCATGATTCTTAAGGTTTTTAGATTCTATATTAATTGAGAAAGGTGAATTAATTTTGCTTATGGTTATATGTGATTCTTAAGAATTGAGGAAAAATCTTGCTTAAAGTGAATATGAAGGAGAATCAAAGTGGGGAGTGAACTATGATGCCAAGTCACACACACTCTTTCGTGTTTGATTAATTGAGAATTAGGTATGATTGTACGGAACTTGTCAATATTTTGAGTGAAATTACTTGAGTAAGGAAAAACATGATTATAATTAGATAAATCTTCCTTTGAAATTCCTGATACGTAACTCAAATATGAGAGATGTTTTATGCTTTAGCAAGAAAATGATTATTTGAGGACAAACAATAGTTTAAGTTTGGGGGAATTTGTTTAATGGATTAATTATTTTATTTGCAGAGCTTAAGCATCTTCAAATTGATGCATTTTCATTGAATTTGACATAAAAATAGACCTAATGCATAAAAATGTATGTTTAATAGGTGAAAATGAAGACAAATAAAAGAAAGGAAGAAAAGTTAGAATGCATGATTGTGTGGTATAAGCACACAGTCGTGCACCTCAAAAAGATCAAGGAGGTGGTAGTTGAAGGAGACATCTAACCATATCACACAGTTGTGCACCTTGACAAGACGAAAGGCGTTAGGTACCATCACAGCATGCACGATCGTGCTTCGTATGCCCCTTTTAAGGCCAAGAATGAGAATGCCTTAAAAAGGTTTTTGTTTTCCTTTTGGAGGGGGATTTTCCTTTCTTGCATGGGATGACTGAGACCCTATTTAAGGAGGAAAATAGCCAAAGTTAGTGTATGAGAGGATAACCAAAGGTGGAGAATATCATTAAAGAGAGCGACACATCCAATTTCTAAAGAGAGAAGGTACAATAATTCAGGCAATCAAGAAAAGTTCATGGCTATCCTTAGAGCTATTTTTATTGCTCTTTTCTCTTTTCCTATTTCAATCATGAACTAAACTTTTATTGGCTAGGGTTGTAGATGGATCTTGTATAACTTTCATTAGTTTTCCTTAAATCTAAGTCTATTTGGTTTCTTGCATCATTGGTACTAGTAATTTATTGAGCATTTATTGTTTGATCAACTAGCCATTAGTTAAGTTTTGTAAATCAACAATCGAGAGGTGCTTTTCATGAAATGGAGCTTTCAATAATTCGTTTGCTTTGTTATTAAGTTAAGAAAGCCTAACAAGTCATCGCTATATTTAGGTCTCAAATTATGAGGCAATTGTAAGATGTTTGGCTTTCAGTTGAGAAACCTTGAGCTAACATGTACTTGTGTATCAATTTCTACTCGAGAGGAATTAATTAATTAACCTTGAGCTAACATGTACTTATATAACTTTCATTAGTTTTCCTTAAATCTAAGTCTATTTGGTTTCTTGCATCATTAGTACTAGTAATTATTGAATATTTATTATTTGATCAACTAGCCATTAGTTAAGTTTTGTGAATCGACAATCGAGATGTGTTTTTCATGAAATAGAGCTTTCAATAATTCGTTTGTTTTATTATTGAGTTAAGAAACCCTAACAAATCATTGTTATCTTTAGGTCTCGAATTATGAGGCAATTGCAAGATGTTTGGCTTTCAGTTGAGAAACCTTGAGCTAACATGTACTTGTATGTCAATTTATACTCGAGAGGAATTAATTAACCACTTTAGTGACTTAATAGTAGTGCATATTGCATGAACTAATTAGATAAGGATTAGGGAACTAATAGAAGGTTGTCAAGTGAAGTTGAACCCTTAGTCACTTGCATCTATTGATTATCTCTCATCTTCTCTAGTATTTTGATCTATTTTGTTTAATTTCAATTAGAATTACATTTTATTATTGGTTATCTAGATAATATAAGATACAAGATACTTAGTACTTAAACTGGATCCTCATAGGAATGATATTTGTACTTGTTGAGGATCCTTTATTACTTCTTACTTATGCACTTGCAACTTAGGGATTTTATTAGAGAACGCACCTGTCATCACACATCTACATCTTAATATGATTATAGGATATGATGAGTTAGAGTTTATAAAAGATGTTACTTGAAAGCACTACTCATTTCTCTATAGTCATGTTATGTATCTAAGTTTCTTACTGTATGTAATTAAAGAATTTATTTATGTAAAAATTATAAGGGCTTTGTAATTGTATTTTTAGCATCATTATAATGTTATCTAGATATGTATGTATGGTTCAAGTTAAGCATGAGAGTGCTATTGGTTAAATGATTTATCTTTTCTTCCTTTTTGTACATATGACCTAGATGGATGTGGCAAACACCTAGATATTTTACCTTACTTTCTTATCTAAGCTTAATGGATGTCTAGTTAGTTGCCCACGAAATGATAAAAAAGCTCCCTAAAGAAAAAGAGTTCTTATGAACTTAGTTGGGATGGTATGAAGAATTGAACAAGAAACATCTACCCTCATATACTTATTGACCTTTGGACATCTTAGGCTAAAGAATGATAGATATGAGTTAAAAAATATATACAACCTTTAACTCAAAATGAAGAATTGTTCACATTGGAAGTCGTGAAGAACGTTAAAGGAAGCTAAAGAATCTAAGCCAAATTGAATATAGATTACTATTACCATGGTAAGACTACCTATTTTTATGGTGAGATCTGCAAGATTTGGATGGACAATGCCACCTCATAATGAAAGACTATTTATGAAGGCTAAACACTTTATGCTAGGACAAGTTCATAACATGAGTGACCATATAATAAAGAAAGCCTCATGGAAAAGGTTTTGGCTTTTAAGCCAAGTCACGACCTATGGTAACTTGGTCATATCATGGTGAGAAGCTAAACATGCATAGTTGTAGAATGGTCATAACTTAGCAAATAATTATTAAAGATGACTGTTGAAAGCACAATATCATGACAATGATATGGCAAGCCTAAAAGTTGGCTTTTTAACAAAATTTTGAGACATTTTAAAGTACAAATAACTAGTTTTTTAGAAAGGCTATAAAAAAAGAACTCTATGGATATTTAGAAGGTTATACAACTACTTTTAAGTGCTATTACATTTTATTTCAAGCTAAGAACTAAAATTTTAGGTTAAATCATATAAGGAAAGATGCTCATAATTATATATAGAAAGTGTTCTCCTTATGTAATTCTTATAAATATTATGTGAGACAAGTATAAATCCTTAGGTTGGCTAACACTGGATTCATAAGGTTTAAGATAGCAATTACAAACTATTTTGGGAATGGCTTGACTAGCACTTGCCAACAAGTTGGTGAGTTTAATGGGTAAACTAGTCTTATAAAGGTTTAAATAGCATTTAGTAAACCATTTGAGATATTATAACTCTCAAGGGAGTTATACTACCAAAGTATAGAATAAACCTTAATAAATCCTTATGGTTATTCATCCTAACTTTTTTTTTTTGTCTAGTGTGTTTAACATTCAACAATTTCATAAATAAGTTTGCTAAACCCAATTTAAGCTCCCTCTTTTAGGCTTCTAAAGGACAATAATTATTATCATCATCATACTTAGACATAATATAATAAGAGATCTTTATTAAGAAATCTATGGTTATTTTAATAATTAATAATGAAGTGGAATAATTTAAAATTTTAATTTCCATTTAATGATCCTAATGATTCATAATATAATTGCACATAATTATAGGTTTGTGGAGTTTACTTATGTAATTTGATCACCAGTTACTTAAGTCTCTACTTCTAAAAAGGTTATCGCAAACCATAGCCATAATGATAACCCAAGTGAATAAGGAAGAGTGAATCCCTACAGAGTGATTGCAATAGTCTAGATAGGGTTTTTAAGGAAATAAAAAGGTGTTTAGCATAGAGATGCTAGTGATCTCTAATATCATGGTTGCGTACCCTTGGTTCCCTTATATAATGTAGCTCCTTGTTCCTAATCCTATTAGGTTAAGTTGCTCTTTAGGACCAAATTATAATTTAGTTTTTGTACTTTTAGGTCCAAAAAAAAAAAAAAAGGAAAACAACTTTCAGTTAAGTCCATTCTTAATCTTAATTTAACCTATCTTCCATTATATTATTTGTACATAACCCTTTAGGCTTTCTAACATGTTGATATTATTATTTAAAATTAGATAAAGTATCCACTTTAATTTATCATTAATTTTGTAACCTTTCAATGCTATATTTAAAGATCATGATTAACATTTAGCCTTGCATCCTGACCACTTAGTTATTAAGAATGATCAAAATGTTTAGTCTCAAGCTTCAACAAGTAGTTTAATGATGTACTGTCTTTTTAATGATCAATATCCCAATCAAACATAGAGTATAGATATGTTTCTACTCTATATGCATTTGATTATATTTATTTCTTTTACTAACTATTAACTTATTTAATGATCAACTTAAAAGACTATCTTCTAATTGTAATAATGTTATGGCTAAAGACTCCATTATTAATCCAAAAAGCGCAAATGGAATGTTTTCTAAATGCTTAAGTCTATGAATCCATTCTTGACCCTTTTTTTAAAAAAATCTTCATTAAGTTCATACTCTATTCAAAATATTCTTGTTATACTACCTAGTTTAGATAATGTAAGCATTAAATCAAAGGATAGTAATTTCTTAATGAGATACTATAGAGTTCTCAAGTCTAAGGACTATTTACACCCCATTTATAATCTCAAGTCTAAGGACTATTTACACCCTATTTATAAGTTTGAACAATTGATAGATATACGTTATTTTAAATAGTCATCTCTTGTCAAGCCATTTAGTGAATTTATTCTTTAGTAAGCACCTATATATTAGTTCCAAGTATCTAGTATACTTTAATCTATGACATCATTTACTTCATTAACCAATAAGAAAAGAATATACTTAAGGATGAATTTATAAGAAAAAAATGTTATAAACTTAAGGATGAATTTAAATGTTTAAATGATCTTATAAATGACTTAAGAACTTCAAATGAAGAACTCAAGAAATCTTTGGGAAATCTTTATAAATCTTTATGCATCCTTGACTCTTTGAGAAAAGAAAATGATTCTTTGAAAGTTGAAGTCATTGAGTTAGGAAACTCCTTTTCTAGATTTCATAAAAGGAGAAAAGCTTTAGATATTTTTGTTGTATCTTAAAGACCACCCTTTGTGAGACATAGACTTGGTTTCAATGGGGCCTCATCTTCTACATCCTATCCTCCCACTTTCATAAAAGCCTTTAAACCTCAAACTTCTGGTATAAAGGTGATTAGGATGAAAAATGCTCATGGCACAAAACCTTTTATGCCTAAAGGCAAAGGAAAAGCTTACTAAAGCTTTAGAGCTAAGTATCAAAGAGCAAATCATGCATCCATGTATACGAAGAGGCATGCTCAAAAGCACACACATAAAAACTTCTCTTCTACTCATAAACACTCTTGCACATGCATGAATTCATATAACTAAAGTGTGAGAAGGCCTCTTACTCACACTAAGGTTACTTATAGGAGAATACTTATAATTCTAAACTCTAATGCCATTATTGTATGAAGTTTAGGCATATAAATGTGTTTTGTTATATTAGGAAGGCACATCTCAAATTGGAGGAACCTTCTAAGCCTAACCTCCAAGGACCCAACTATGCTTTGATACCAAAACAAAGGTGAAATGGTTTTTGCTATATATGAATGCTTGAAAGCCAGCAATAAAGACAATGATTGGCATATGGATAATGGATACTCAAAGCATATGACCGAAAACAAAAGATATTCATCACCATTAAGGAGAATGATGGTCGCAATGTCACATTTGGAAATAATGCCAAAGGTAAGGTAATTGGCATTAGAACCATTGATAAGAAGGGTTGCTCTCTCATTGACAATGGTTTATTGGTTGAAGTTTTGAAACATAACTTGTTAAGTGTAAGTCAATTATGTTATAAAGGTAATAATGTCACCTTTGACCCTAGAGAATGACAAGCTACCACTTTATTGGATAAGAAGGTAATCTTTATATGTGAAAGGAAAGGCAATATTTATCTAATTAGCTTAAAGAATCTAGCTAACCAATCCTTTAAGTGTCTTATCTCTATTAGTAATGAATCTTGACTTTGGCATAGAAGACTTGGACATATTAGCATGGAGCTTATACAACATCTATTAAAAGGAGAGCTAGTAGAAGGTCTACTCAAGCTCAAGTACACGAAGACAAGACATGTGGACCTTGTCAAATGGCAAAGCAGCACCAAACTTCTTATAAAGCCAAAATTGTTATAAGTACTTCTAGCCCTCTTCAACTTATTCATATGGACTTAGTTAGATCCACTAGAATGGCAAGTCTTAGTGAAAAATGCTATGCATTTATGCTTGTTGATGACTACTCTAGATTTTCTTAGGTCTTCCTCCTTATTCATAATGATACATTTGAATCCTTCAAAGTTTTGTTAAACGTGTTCAAAATGAAAAAGGTTACTTCATTTCACCTATTAGGAGTGACCGTGGAAAATACTTCCAAAATGAAAGCTTTGAAAATTATAGTTTGAAAAATACGATTTCACATAATTTCTCTACTCCTAGAACACCACAATAAGATGGTATTGTAGAGAGGAAGAATAGAACTTTGGTAGAGATGTTAAGAAAAATGTTCAATGATTACTTTTTACCTAATTACTTTTAAACTAAAGCCATCAATAATGCATGTTATATTGCAAACCTTGTTTTCAAAATACACATTTTGAATTAAACCTCTTATGAGGTGTGGAATGTTAGAAAGCCAAAGATTTTTTGCCATAGAGTATTGCTAAATTCTCAATATCAAGGAAAACCTTGGAAATTTTGCCTTAAAAATCAATGAAGCTATTTTTCTTAGCTATTCCACCTCTAAGAAAGCCCATATGGTATTTAATAAAAAGTTTATGGTAGTCGAAGAGACTATGAATATGTGTTTGATGAATCTAGTAAACTTCATCTTAGGAAAGGTTCTCTTATTGACGATCATGTAGGTGACGTTGAGAAGTTAGAGCTAAACTTAACACCAAAGGAAAATGTGAATGATCTTGAGGATCATGAGCCACCATAAGAGGTAAAGCAAGCTTAACCCTAATAAGAGGAAAATCAAGCTTAAGAACTTTCTAAAGATTAGAGGTATTCCAAGGATCATCCTAAGGATCTAATCATTAGTGAAACATCAAAGAGAATAAGTTCTAAAGCTCAATTTATTTTTCAAATTGTGGCAAAGTCAATTGATAAGGCTCTTGATGATGAGAGTTGGGTGATTACTATGCAAGAGAAACTTAATCAATTTGAGAGAAACAAGGTTTTAGAACTTATCCCTAGGCCTAAAGCACATTCGATTGTAGCTTACAAATGGATGTTTAGGAACAAGTTAGATGAGCAAGGTTTCATTATAAGAAACAAAGCTACATTAGTTACAAAGGGTTATAACCAAAAGGAAGGCATTAACTATGATGAAATATTTTCCCCCATTGTAAGATGAAAGTCCTTTAAAATTCTGTTAGCATTTGTATGGCATATGAATTTGAAACTTTTTCAAATGGATGTGACAAGTGAATTTTGAATGGTTTTAATGAGGAGGAAGTTTACGTTGAATAACCTCTAGGTTTTGAATCTCATATATTTCTTAACTATGTTCTCAAATTAACTAAGGCCTTATATAGTTTCAAACAAGCTCTAAGATCTTGGTAAAGGCTTAGTGCTTTCCTTTTAAAAGATGATTTTGAGAAAGACAAGGTTGACATGACATTGTGAAATAATATCACAAGGATACAATTATTATTCAAGTTTACATTGATGATGTTATATTTGGTGCTACTAATGAGTCTTTTTGTGAAGAGTTTGTAAAGTGTATCACTAGAGAATTTGAGATGAGCATGATGGGTGAGCTCAAGTTCTCCCTTAGTCTTGAAATTAAACAAACTGAAAAGGGTATCTCTATCAATCAAACCAAATACACTAAGGAAATTCTTAAGAGATTTGGCATAGAAGGATGCAAAATAGCTAAGACTCTAATGAGCGCATCAATAAAATTTGACAAAGATGAATCAAGTAAGCCTATTGATGAAAAAAGTACAAATGTATGATTGGCTCTCTTCTCTATCTTACTGCTTCAAGACTCAGTATTATGTATAGTGTTTGCTTGTGTGCTAGGTTTCAATCTTGTCTTAAGGAATCACATTTGTATGCAGTTAAAAGAATTTCAAAATATTTGTATGGTACATTACATCTAGGAGGTATCTTAGAAATTCATCTTTTAGTCTTCTTAGATATTCGGATATGGATTATGCCAATAGTTTGTTGGATAGAAAGAGCACTTTCAAAACTTGTTAATTTATTGATGAATGTTTATTTTATTGGCTTAGCAAGAAGCAAGTTTTAGTTGCCTTATTTATTGCTAAAACAGAATATTTGGCAATGAGTTATTGCTGCACCCAAGTCCTTTAGATGAAACAACAACTCAAGGATTATGGCAAAGATGTTGATCACATTCCCATCAAATGTAACAACACAAATACAATAAATCTTTCAACAATCCCATCTAACATCCAAAGTGCAAACACATTGACATTAGACATCATTTTTTATGAGATCATGTGCAAAATGGTAATATGGTGTTAGAATTTATTGACACTAATCACCAACTTTTCGATTTTTTCATTAAACCCATTAAGGAAGATAGGATGAACTTCATGAAGAGGAAACTTGGGATGCTTGATGGAAGTTCCCTAGGGTGAAAATAGATCTTATTTTATGCATATTATATTGATTGTTATTCATTGATGACTTGTTTGACTAGCATGTTGAATGTGTGATGTATTTTTATGTTTAATGTGTTAAATGAATCAATTCAACATGCACTTGAGCCTCTCTATATTCAATTGCATAAATTATAACAACCATATTCATATTTGCTTTGATACCAATAAACTGTAATGATCGTATTCATATTTACAAATTATGGCATTTCACGTTCGGAAATCCATACACATTAAGGTTTATTCATCATACATATATAATCCCATATGTATTTAATGTACACATGTGTTAACTAATGTTAGGACTAGTGACCATAACTAGTTCCTATCAAATGTATGAACATGATGCAAGGAGAGAGAGTTGAA
>CATIWR010235831.1:0-40686 GCA_949677035.1 Omphalea diandra | reverse complement strand
AACCTAGTTCTCAATTATATGCACATAGTAAACCTGCTCATTTATTCTTTAGTTATTTTTTTAATGTTTGATATATTAAAAAGAATTAGTCATCAGTGCAAAATATTTTTTAATTAATAAAATTAATTATTAAAAATAATTATATTTTTTCAAACAATAAATTGATATTTAGATTTTAACAGATATATTCGAATGAAAAATAATTATATGAACATATATACTTCATACATTCCTTTTTATTTGACGTTTTTTGAAAAAAAAGAAATTTCCAACATATATATCACTTTAAAATATCAATAAAATTTTAATATTTTTTTTTCAATTTTGTTACAATCATACAAATCAAAATAAACTAATATTTTTCTAATGTATGCCAAATATTAAAAAATGTTTTTTTCAAAAAATATTTTCTTATATAAATTATTGTTGGTGAAAATGTAAACTTATTATCTATAATCTTTATTGATCTCTCACATAAATTTAATATCTATAATGTTTATTGATCTCTCACATAATTAAAAGCATCACGACAAAGAGCTTGAATTATCATTTTAATATCCCCTATCAAATAGTTTATCCCAATGGTGCATCTAACAAAGTTTTTATTTTTTAAAAAATTTATTTATGAATAGTTAATTGTCAATGAGGATTCTAAATTCCTTATTGATGATAATTTAGATTCTAATATGATAGGTTTGGGAATGTGTAGAATTTACATAAAAAGGGGATGCTATACATATAAATATAGTCCTATCTCCATGCTGATTAAAGAAGTGATTATGATATTACATCTAAAAGGAATAAGGATTTTTGGCATCCTGTGGATATGTATTAGATATCAATATTATTAATGCGTAGCATAACCATAATTCTATCGTAGAATATCAAATCAAATTCAAAAACATTTTGTTCCTAAAATTACCAATTAGATAGTATTTAATTCTTGTGTTTGGTCCCCCAAACAAATCATTAATGGCCTCTTTTCGAAATGTAAATATAGAGACTCCTCATCTTTAAGTGAAAATGACATGTGCCATCATCTTCTAGGACACATTAAATACATTGCATGCAGACCATTCTTTCTTTCTACACTGCTTCTTCTTGTGTAATTGTATATTATGATAAGTCTGTAAATTAATTTTTTTGGGCTTTTTTTTTTTGAGAAAATAACGTCAAAATTATTATTATTTGTTTTTTTTAAAGGAAGGGGGTCCATATCATACCATAGTTTGGTCCCCATATGAAATTGAACATATGTCGCATGGTCATGGAGACTTTTATTATGTATTTTTAGAC
Source organism: Omphalea diandra (assembly GCA_949677035.1). Taxonomy (NCBI): domain Eukaryota; kingdom Viridiplantae; phylum Streptophyta; class Magnoliopsida; order Malpighiales; family Euphorbiaceae; genus Omphalea; species Omphalea diandra. Next base: position 39,390 of record CATIWR010235831.1, on the reverse strand, counting down.
GTAATAACAAGCAATTTGGCATGTTTTGTCTGTGTGCGGCCGTAGATTTGGGAAAAGGAGGACAGTTTGGCCAATGAGGTTTCTTTTTCATAATGTGCCAATTAGATTTATTATTTGCCTCATGTCTACTTGCAACTTCTTTCTTATGTTGCTTCTTCATCATCTGTTTCTCTTTTATTTTCTTCCTTTAAAAAAAAAAATCTTAATTCACCATTAGACCTCATTAATTTGATTTGAATTCAAAATTTTCTAATTAAAACTTTAAAATTTTTACTGTTAATATATCATCTTAGATAGAGCTATTTATAATTTTAGAAAATTCTTAAATCGAATAAAAAAATCAAAGTTGAAAATAATTGAACATTCTCAAACTAAATCGAATCATGTGAGAAATATTAAAATATTATTAAATTTTGTGATGATTAACATAAGTTTACCGTGAATCAATACAAAAATTTCACAACAATAAATCACATGCATAAAATGCACTTATAAACAAAAAATATAATTTTTCAAAGTTGATATCATGAAAAGAAAGAAAAAAAAAGTGAGTTATGGAATGTGAAAATATTCTACATTGAAATAATGAAATGAAAGAGAAAGAGGTGTTGCCTCCGTCTATAAGAAAGCAACAACTTAAAAGGACTCTAATTATTAATTTTTCTTAAATAGCTTAAAAGGACTAAACTGAAAATTTTTAAATTTTTTAGATAAAAATTCTAGTTTAATTTCATTTTATTATAAAGAATTAAAGGTTAAAAAATAAAAATGGACTAATTAAAATAGAAGAATTATAGCAAATCAGACTTGAAAATGGATCCAATTAAATTTCAATTCCTTTTTTTTAATCTCATTTCAGTCCTTAAATTTTAAAATATCAATGTTTTGGTAGGATCTTGATTCCTGTTAAATAATCAAATTAGATCAAACCATGGAAAATCCTACTCTTGGCAAAAACCATTAGATTATATTGATAGAGAGCTAAAAGATGGAAACAAACTTACTCTCTAAATTTTTGGAAAATAAATTATTTAAAAGTAATAGTATATGGTGAACACTAATATCACATATGTTATTATATTGTAATATTATAATTAATATAAATTTAAAATATCTAGATAATAATTTGAAATACTTTTTTTTTAAAAAATGTTTGAATGCTAAATCATTAAATGCTAATGGATAAACGTCCAACTAAGCACTCATGAAAATATTTGAGAAAATATTATTATAAGCAGCTAGAAATATCATAATTTAGGGTATTATGTTATGCAGCTGAAATAAGTAATTAATATAAATAAACAAAGCTTGATCTTACAGGTGCTTCCAAATCAAGTAATCAAGGGATACAGTATTTAGTTTCACATAAGCTATCTGAGGCCAAAGGAACGCATATACATAGAATTAGAATAAAGTGATGGTGCCTATTGTCTAATCACACTAAACTTAAAGTAACATGTAAAAATTATCAAATATAAAACTGCAGGAAGTAGATAATGAATTCACCTCAGTTAATTACATGATTTGAATTGTGGTCTACAACTACAATCATTGGAGGTTCTACTTATTTCAACATTTTGTCTTCAAATTATCTTCCTGGACGTGATTCAAAGAAAGCTATATATATATATAAACTTGTGAGGCGACCCAATATATATACTGTAGGTTACTGTTAAACCTATAAAGTTTCTATTGAAACAGTGAAGTAGTTTGTTGCTATAGAAGAAGACGAGACCAAAGTATTGCTGACATATTATAAGTCAGTTACGATTATATTTATCCCAAGTGGGTGTGGGTTGTTCACATATGGGGTACCCCATCTACATGCATAAGCATGATAAGCTTTTACTTTGTTGCTGTTTTCCCCCTCCTTTCTTTTCTACTTTTGTTTGCTTGGAGCTTAATGGACAAACCCATGACCCCTCCACGTGGGTTTTGAATAATTTACAGGTGAATTTTACATTTCTTTAAGATTGATGTCTTTTTCTTTTCTTTAGCATTCACATGGTGCATGCACGCCTTTATTTTTTCAATAAATAAATAAATACTAATAAATGGAAGGTAAGAAAATAGAGGGGCATATTTGTCGATAGAGATAAGAGTGAAGGTTTGGTTGCTTAAAAAGTTTGTTGCGATGTTGGGGTATGTCATGACATCCCACATGTCACTAATGATTTTACTCATGTGTCTGTCATTATAATCCTAAATTGGTATATTTATCTTTGTCATTGTAAATTGCACTACTATGTTTTGAAAATGCGGCTGGCTGGCGAATGAATTAGATAGTTAATTGATTTTTAATTTATTAGTTTGATTAATTTAATTAATTAATTTTTTAAATATATTATTAAAATAATTTTAAAAATTAAATAATATTATAAAATAAAATAATATTTAACATAAAAAATAATTTTAAAATTCAATTTGAAATCAATCAATGTTTTAATTCTCAATTTTATCAATTTAAATTGGCCAAGCTAATCTAATTTTTAAAACACTGAATTGTATATCTCAAATCAACATAATTTTGAACAAAAATAAGAGGTGAAATTGTATATCTCAAATCAATAAGCTATATATATATATATATATATATATATATATTACCAAATCAACATAAGGTGAAATTTGATTCCCTCATTTTTTACTATCAAATCAATGTATGAATTAGATGCTGTAGCTGGCTGCTAACTTCGTCATCAATAGACATCTATATACAATCACCCTTTTCAATAGTACTTTCTCATCAAACTGAACACGTCTTCCTTTCCTGTTACAATGAAATACACTACTGTATTTATCAAACTGAAAGGTGCATTTGGACAAAGATTGTTTCACTTCATCATCAGCTTAATAAATAATGCTATTAACCTCAAAGCTTGTGAAAATAAAGCATATTATATGTGCAAAAATTAAGGTTCAACTCATAAGATTTTATATTATTCAACAGCTAAGGTCATATTAATAAAGCCCTAATAGACGGCTGCCCGATGATCCTGCCACATGCCACACTAAAAAAGATTCCAGATGCTTGCTTATGCGAAACCCACACAAATACAAATCTTTCAATTTTCGTGATATATGCATTTCGTGTGGTTTGGGCCAACTAGCTATTGACACTTTATCCAAAGGTCAGTTTTCTTTAATTATTTTTTTTTTACATATATTAATTTATGTTTTAAATATTAAAAATTTATACTCATGAAATTCAAATTTCAACGTTTATTTATAGATAATTTTTCTCTAATTATTAAGTTAAAATATCAGTTAATTTTATTGTTATTAATTGATAAATAATAATTAGAAAAAGATAATTTGAATGATTTAACCATTCTGAGAGTTTGACGGGATCATTGCTTAATTGTACTGTGGCTCGTGTCCTTTATTTCTTTGATTTTTGAGTTGACATCAATTATTGAGGACATGATTATTTTGGATAATTTATGGGTATATTAAAATAATAATTAGAATAATAATTAGGGAAATGTTGGGTGGCTCTCTTTCTAACTTTTTCTTAAGTTTGTTGTTAAATGTTGGGTCGATTAAATAGTACGTATACTCTTCAATTCTCAAAAATCAAAATCAAAATGATGATGATTATGATGATAAATGGTTTCTTTCCATCCAAATTAAGCACCCAACTTCTGTTTTCACGTTTAAAGCACCAAATTAATTTCCGAAAAGGTGTGCGGTGTGGTGAATGATCAAACGTTGGCCCCCTAAACTAAACAAAGCAATAGACATATATTAGCTTCATTAATCATTTTGTTTATGAATACTTTTCTTTTTTCCTAGCACTTTTGTTTATGAAATCTCTGCTTAACACATGATTTCCATTCATCAACCAACATAATTTTCTAATATTATTAAAATATTCTCTAATCAGCTTACGATGTAAAAATATCTCTTTGACATTTTAAAGATATATTCCTCTATATCGGAATAATACATTCAAGAAAATTTTAAAAGTCGACCAATAAACTTTTTTAATCATTAGTATTTAGAGTTTTTAAATGGGAATTTTTATTTCTTTATCAATTTCTATTTTTTCGACCAGTAATCAGAAAATATGATGAGAACATTAGAAAAACTTTTTTTTTTTAAAAAAAATAGTTATATATTGTTTTTATTTACGCATTTTAGCAATTTTCTATGCAATTTATTCTTTATATTGTTTTATTCAGATTGAAGATTCACCACAAAGAAAAATATTTTAATTTATAAAGTGAGCCGAGTCAATTAGGAAGTTGTAGTATTTATTCTACAATCATAATGGTCCTTAAACAACTGAAAATGAAACGGAATCCTTCCAGAATGATCCAAAGCACGGAAGGTCACAATAATTGGTGAGGACAAAACAAATGGAATATAACGTAATTTTCTTTTGATATGTGAAATTCATTATACTATTTGAAAATAGGAAATTCTCTTCTCCTATACATGACTGCAATATGTCAATTTGAAGGAGTGACAATAAGCTAATGCCTGAGTGGCTGTATTCACCAACTGTTCTACTTCTACTTTTGAGTCAATTTGACAACCATTAACTATAGAGTGACGAATGTTGACACCTAAAAAAAGTTTCCCTCTTCGTTTTGTCTCTATAAATTAATTAAAATTATCCACTTCTTTTGTACATTCCATAAAAAACCAGAAAATGTAGATCTAGTTGATCAATAGTAAATAACAATAATTGAGACAATAAAAGGATCTTTTTTTTTTTTTCAGTCAAAATTGGTAGGTTTTCTTTTCTGTAACTAGGTTCAATATTTCAAGTGGATATTTGATTGAAGAAAAAGTGAGAGAAGGCTTCAATAAGGCACATGGGTGCATGTGTATTGTGGTTGTTTGTATGTCTGAACAAAATGAAAGCAAACCATGTGCTCTCAAAATAGTCACTACTTTTAAGACGTTGTGCATATATTATATTTGTTGCTGCTGAGCTAAAAAAAAAATTGAAAAAAAGAAAATGGTTGTGGGCGTCCTTGTTGGGAATTCAATTTGAAAGTAAGTGGCTTCACTTATCCAAAATCCAACTCTCGGTGATGCACTCGTGTGGCTCAATAAGGTCTGCCACTGAAAATGAAACTTCAATTGGGACAGGAAACAATTGTACCTCCATTAGTGCTTCTTAGGAGGGACCTTTGTCTCTACATTCCACTTGTATTACAAGGAGACTATGGCGACAATATAAGTGAGTAAACCATTTTGCAAAGATATCAGTTATGAATTTATGATTGTATTATGGTGGGGACAATTCTGCACATGATTTCTGCCCTTTCTCTCATTCCATTTGGTGCTTTGGCGGGCATTAAGGGCGTATTGGTAGTGCGGTTGGATATCGAAGACTAGTGTCTGGCAGTTGGCCATCCAACGTCCTAATACCGGAAGTACTAATCCTTCTTTTTATTCTTATTATTGTTTTACCAGATGACTAACATTATTTGCATATAGAAGTAAAATTTGATGACAAATTTCTTATTTTATTTAAATAGAAAATAGATTTTTTCGGCTAAGCACCAATTATTTAGAAATTCAGACATGCCTAAACCAAATACAGCCACCCCAAAAAAATTTGCATCGAGTGTCCTTTTCTCTAATTTTCATCCATCAAGTATCAATTTATTAGAGATAATTACAAACAGAGATACACCCAAAACGAAGGAAAGATCAATCCACAAGCTGCATAATGATATCAGCTTATCGTATGATGGCTTTGCGAGAAGAATTCTAAGGGTTTGAAGAAAAAAAAATAAGAAAACAAAAAAACACCAAACCCATATAATAGTACGATTGATGTTAACCCATCAAGCACAGACTCCGCTGAGCAGCATATACAATTTGAGGATCCAACAAAACAACCTTTAATCTCTTCTCTAGCCCCAAAAGAGTTCACATACTAGCGCAGCTCTTTTTTTTTTTTTTTTGGCGGGGAGAGGGGGGCGGGGGTTGGGAACTGCTAAAAAGTTTACTTGAAAGCAGTAGTTTGCCACAAATGGTGAGCGAGAGATTTCGCGGTTCAGTTATTCCCTACTAAACAGAGCACTAAAATTTTTAAAAGTAAAAATGTGAGATAAACCTGAGAAAAAAAAAATTAAAAAGAAAGAGAGAAAATGAGTGAAGAAGGGACAAGTATTTAACATGAGATTAATCATGAAATGGGATATTTAAAAAGATAAAAATCAAGAAGAAAATATATATATATATATTAATAAAAAACCAGAGAATAATGAAATCTGGCTTATGAGCCGAGACTGGAATCAGCTCGTCGGCGCGGAACTTGATCCGGCGCTAGAGCCAGAGGTTGAGCCAGAAAAGAGTTCAGCTAAAGCGCTCATGGCTCGTACCTGCATCTCAAGAGCAGCTATGTAATCAGTAGCTTCTTCTAGAATAACCGGCAACGGTTGTTTCCGGCAACCGGGAACCAAACGGCCGAGAACACGCACTTTCCTTTGCACAGACGGTAAACTCTTCCCTTTCAACTTCAAAACACTGAATCTCTGCTTCTTCGGCCGGCTGCTTGCGGCGGCCACGGTGGAGGAAGCAGTAGCGACGAGTCTCTGCCTCTTGTTGTGGTGCTTCCTGAACTTGAGCTTGATTCGGCTAGTCAAAATGGCTCGGCTCCATCTAGTTCTGCCCTTAGCAGCTATGGCGAGGGCTCTATCAGCGGCTTCGCGAACGGCTCGGCCTTGGCGCGGAGCAGAAGGGGAAGAAGGAGTGAGGCGTACTTGTGTCAAGGCTTGGACGAGTTTAGAGGAATAGATTTGCTGCTGAGCATCTGTTTTCCATTTAGCGTGGCCTTGATTCTGATTGTGTTTGGATTGCGACTTCTTCTTCTTTTTCCTTTTTGCACGATCAGGATTTGAGTTGGTTACGGGATGATTCGAGATCAGAGTTGACGCCATCATCGATCGATTGGAATTCTCTCTATATTTTGAATAATACGAATATAATATTGAAGAAAAGCAGTTTGATTGATTACCTGAACAAAAGAAGAAACATTAGATTCACAGGGAAAGCAAATTCGATGAAATCCAAACATGCAAAACAGATTTTTGCTTACATAATAAACAAGCGGACGAATTCCAGATTCAAAACATCGATAACAATGATTAAAGAGTCATTTTGATCTTAATAAGTGTGATTAGGCAATTAAACCAGAGGATTTATGGTAGTTAAGATTCCAAATTCAATGCTACTAAATGAATCGTAAAAAGGACAAAAAGATAAGCATATATTACCTTTTCTCTTTAGAAGACAAAATTCTGTATCTCCACCTTCGCCGGGATATAGAGAGAGCTGTCTATCTATTTACAAGAGAGCTGCAACCGAAGGAAGTAATGGAAAATTCTTTAGAGAGAAACGAAAGTTGGTGGATTGTCGCTTCGCTCTGGATGGGAGGGGGCCTGAACGTGACGGGAAAGAGAAACGGTGGTGAACCTTATAAAGGAATGAAAACACAGCACGCGTCATTTCCTTAAAACCATATTTATGGCTTTCTTTTTTTTTTTTTTTTTTCTTTTAATTTTTTTTTTAATTTAAAAAAATTTCCCTGTTGTTTCTTTCTGTTTATGCTTAGCCCTTGGGGTCCGGCTTTATAGAGTTTCATGGCCCCCCATTTGCTTTCCTTCGTGGGTGCGTCATTCGGTCTCGTATGGTCCAAACTCAGACTCACCTATGCTTTGTTTGCTCCACCTTCCCCTGTAATTGGTCGAATGAATGGAGTGCAAATCAACCAAAAATTGCTTATAAACTATTTGAGAATAGTTTAAAAAATATTAAAAAATAATTTCATATCAATTAAGATAAATTTAAATATTAAAATATTTAATTTAAGAATATCGTGAAATTAATTAAAATTTAATGTTTTGAATATATTATCTTTTATATTTTAATAAATTTAATAAATAATTAAATCAAGTCAAATTAATTTAGATTTGAGTTTAATCAAACTTATTTTAGTTTAAATTTAATATTTGAAACAAATTTAAAATGAGTAATCAAATCAAATCAAGTCAATTTGAATTTCATTGAACTGAACTCAAATTTTGAAAATAATACTCAGTCTAATTTTAAATAAATTTGAACTTTGAATTTTATAATCAATTCGATTCAACTTGATTAAATTCCTGCTAAAAGATTATCAAAATCTATACTACCATTTTTTGTATTTTTTAATAAAAATAAGGTATTAAAATTCATAAAAAAAAAAAAATGTATCAAGCTATCCCATTTAGATTGATACAATCATAGGGTCCTTATCATCCATTTTAATCTCTGATAAGAATCAAGTATATGTGAAAAAAAAATCCCCAAGTGAGAAAAAATACAAAATAACAAACTAATTGAATCTATAATTCTCCTTATCACTAAAGGTATTACAGATTAAATGAATTAGGAGCAATATTTCCCTATTTGAATTAAAAATAGTGACTCTATGTCGAGCTAACTGATATATAATCATATTTTCTTTATAATAAATATGGAAGCGAAAGAAGAATATTTTACTAACAATTAATAAGCATTTAGAGAATGTCACTCAAACTTATCAAGACACCTCAATTGAACAAGAACAAAAGAAATTGACAATATATACGAAATAATATTTTAACCATAGACTATCAGCTAAGTCTTCAAGCTTTGATGACTGCGAAAATGGTAGCTCTTAATTTCACCATATAAGCACATGAGTGACTAATGCAAAAGCTCCTTGACCATAACCTCAATTATTTCAAAAAATCTCCATCTATACCAAGAGAGAGCTATTGGTAGAACCATTGCTATTAATCTTCATCCATCCAGGAGGAGGAAGTTGTCAAGTGACTGAGAAAATTTTAGAAACAGCTGCGGGCTTGTCTTAGATATTTAAATTCCAAAACAATTGAAGTTCAATCAAAGTATATAAAATCAACCCTAAAAAAATTATATTCACTTAGAGAATTCCACAATAATTGAAGAGCATGAATTATATTGTTAGAAGTTTGATTCTCAAACATGGCAAATTACAAACTCCATATGATTCAAACCCCATTCACTATAACTGTACACTAAAAGGCAGCAACTTGAGACTTGAAACTATGCATTATAGCTCTCGTTAATATGGCAATAAAGCTATCTTTGCAATATAAAGACTTATCAAAAAGCTAGGAAACTATTTGCTAAAGAGTTGATGCAAATACTACAAGAAATTTAATGTCTTGTTATAAAATAATTTAGGATTAATTACTTTAAATCTTTGACATTTGTCATATTTAATGAATTCATTCTTCATTTTTTAATATTATACTAAGTATCCCTCATGTTTCATCTATTATAGTAAAAGTTATTCTGACATTAAAAAGAAATTTTTTCCGTTAATCAAATAGAATCTAGTCCAAGTTAAGTTTTTTATTTTATTGAGTTAATTATTCTAAATCTCCTAACGTTTGTTATATTTAACTAAACCGTCTTTTACTTTTTAATATTATATTAAGTTATCTCTCATGTTTATCCCGTTACATTAAAAAATATTTCCAACATTCATATGCATTTAACAAAAAAAAGTCTTTAATGTTAGAAGAACCTTTTAGTGTAATGGAGTAAATATAAGAGATGACTTAATATAATAGTAAAAAATGAGAAACAACTTAATTAAATCTGACAAACGTTAGGAATTTAAAGTCATTAATCCAATAATATATCACAATATGTATTAAATTTGTCATTGAAAACTTATTGTGACAAATTTATTACAATGTTTATTGTAATAATTCTATCTTTTATATATATATATATATATATATATATATATATATATATATATATATATATATATCACAATGATGTATAGTTTTAATAATGAATATATTTATCATAATAAAAAATTATTATTTATATTTTTTTAAAATCAATTAATTATCATAATTTAAACTTTATCATATCATAATCCTTATGATGCTCTTTGTCTTTGACTTCCACATAGTGAACAATTATTATTTAAAATAAAATTTTTAAAAAATAGTAATAAAATAAAAATTATTTTATTTTATTCAAACTCAAAATAATTACTGTATATTTAATTATAAATTTATAGAAGAAATGCAGTATTCAGAATTTTTAATCTAAAGTCTAATAATCAAATGGCAAGAGTATCAAAAAATTTATTTCTAGATCAAAGAAAACTAATTTAGTATTTAAGAATTTATTAGATATATAGATAATTATAATTTAGCATTTTTAAGAATATATATTTTTTGTATTAATAAAAAATAATTTAATGGTTTAATTTTAATTTTGAAAGTTAGAAAAAAAATAAAATTGATATACCAAAATTTAGCATTTCCATACATTTTGACAATTTTTTAGAATATAAATTATTTATTATGATAAAAATTTTATAATAACATTAAATTTAGTGACAAAAGTATTGTTCTATTTAAAATTATTTTCTCCTTATATATAATTTTAGTTTTGGTATAAAAATTTTAATGAGAATTTTTTTTACACTAAAATTTAGTGTCTTTCTATTTTTATATATTGCGACAATTTATTTTATAACAATAAATAATTGTTTATTATAATGAAATAATTTTATAATAATTTATTGATTAATTAAATATAATAATTAAAGTACTATTGTAATAAAATTAGTTATCATTATTTGTAATTTTATAGACACTAAGAAATTGATGCCATGATTTTGTAGGAAAATATTATAATGAAATTTTTTATTATTATGTTTCTTTTTATGTTTGTTTAGTATAATAAAAATATTTATCAAAAATTTTTTATTATAAATTAATCAATTTTTACGAAAATTGTAATATATTTTAATTTTATCAAATAAAATCATATATTACGAACAATTAATTTATCATAAAAGTATGTATCATAATAATTGCATCCAAACACCAGATGATCAAAAGTTTCTTACGCATATAAATGACAAATAAAGACAAGATAATAACCTTTTCTGCTAGCTATTTTGTATATTTCAATATCCAATTTACAACCAATAAAGTAACCATCGCTATTGATTATTATTATTATTATTATTTTATTAAATATCAAAGTTATTAATACCATCACTATTAGCTATTTCCGTGAAGTATTAACCAGCTTTTATGGCAAAGTGTTTGGCACTACTACTAAGTGGATTTTTTTAGTTGAGATCGGTGCAAATATTGTATTTTCCAAAACAGGTTTAAGTATCCAACTTTATGTAATTCAATTATTTGATTTTGATAAAAGGATGAAAAGTGTGTAGTAAGCAGAATTGAAATAGATTTTTCTGCAATGGTTATTTATTCATTCTTCCTGTTTTTTTTTTTCTTTTAAGTTCATCATCAGTACGTAAAGTGTTGCAAACTTTTTTGTTGCCTCCGAGATGAAAGTTAACTAACAGTGATACTTTAACTAACAAATCCCAATAGGAGAACCTTAATGAAAAATCTAAATTCTCGATGTTAATCTATAAGAGTATTCATGGCCTAAATTGCCTCACTGAATGCTTCAAGAAGATAATTAGGCATTTAAAACGGAAAATCCATGAGTCATATAAACGCCAAAAAATTGAATAAGATGACAACGCAGACAAATACCAACTATAAAATGAAGACATCCATTCCTTCCTCTGAAAAAATTTATAAATAATAAATAATTATTTAAACACAAACGGGAAGAGTTGACTATTTTATAATTTCAACCCAAATATCAGCAATTGGGTAGGTTTCAGTATCCAGAACCAATCTGCGAAATCCAATAACAAGACTGAATGGGTTGATGGCGTGGCCAAACCTGATAGGAACAATATGTGGTGTTGGCTTCCACTAATAGACTAGGGGTATGGGTCCGGACAATATTTTGTTATCATTTCGTGCAATGATTAATGGAGGTGATGATCCAGAAAAGACATAAAAAATAATAGAAATGCATGTGCTGCTGTAGGATGTTTTTCTGGCACTTTCCTATTTTCGGTTGAGTTTTTGCATCTGTTTTGGAGTTTTGCTACTGTGTGAGTTGTGGACAGTTCTCCTCTATATTTCCAGCAATGGTCCTTGGCTTACCCTATACCACGGATTTTTATTTCAAGTAACCTCTTGTTGTGGTGATCTCTGTACTTATTAAGACAGGTACTACTAAGCATAAGATCTGTCCAAGTTTTTAATTGGACAGATTTAACTTGATATCATGGGTCGACAAAGTGTCAATAATTAAGTAAATGAGGTTTTGCTTGTATATTGTTGTGTTGGCATGATGTACAACAGAAGCATGATAAGCCAAAATGGATTGTAATGCATTTCACTGGCCTCTTCGTCCTTGAAACGGCCTGCAAAGCTTATCTTTGACCAAGTAATAATGAAAGGTTAATGACCGATGTAAATGATATTCATTTAGTGGAAAATTTCAGAAAACCACTGCAGATTTTTCAAGTAAAGCCAAAGAAGAGCTTCACTTAACCGATAGGAGGAAGTTCAAGATACAGGAAACGAAAAACAAAATATTAACCTGACTTTAAGGATAAACAACAAAATGTCATTATGAGATTTAAGAGTGCTGGTGGTAATCATTAACCTAATCCTAATAGTCACCAAGTCGTGGTGCCATGTGTCTGTCAATTTTTAATTGGACAAAGGATTAAGAAGAAACCTTGAAAAAATATGCTTTTGAAAATCCAGAACAGAACTAGGCATGATGGCATGCCAGAGACATTGCCTCCCTTATGCAAGACATAATAAAACAAGGAGCATTATAGAGCAAGAGCAGTAAACAACATCAGAAAGTGAGGAAATTATTGCTATTGGACGTCGAAGAGTAATTGAGATTCAATTCATAAATCTGATGGAATACCATGTGGTAGTCACTGACGGTGAAAGGCCTTTGATTCAAACTAAGAGAATCACATAAATGCAAAGTGTCATTCACTATAGATCTTCGATATATGAAATATCTCATCCTATGTTAGAAATTTTTTGGACCAGCAGAAGTCTAACGTGGTGAGTCGTTCCAGTTTTCCAGTTAGGTTAATATAATTAGATTAACTGTAGCATAGAAGTTAAGGAGCAAAGATTGTTGCCAAATTTAGTTCTGATTAGATCGCTATACGATGCGTCAATAGATAAACTTCATTCCATCAGTCAAGCCTCATACCGGAATCAAAAGTGTTCATGTACATACAGAATCAAATCCAAAGAAGAGTGACTTCAGCTGGTTCCACTCTACACCATCTCCGTTCTCTGGCTTACTGGGTTCAGTCTGCATATATGAAATCTTTCTTCTAAACCCTGCCAAGATATTTAGTGACATGCAAGCTGGCTTTAGAAGGAGTAAGCACGCAATCTATCTAAGGCAAGAAGTCAAACATTTGAAATGCAAAAACAAATGTACAATTAAATTAGTCCTATGCCAAGATGAATTAAAAAAAGGTCCTCCAGTAAGTATGGAATAGGAGCACATAATGTTTATAATATGCCTGACAGTTATGATTTTGCTGGCAACACTTGACAGTAATGGTGCGATATAATTTCAAAAAAAGAAAGTATTGACAATTATACACTCTTTACAACAACTTCACGCATCCAATATTAAAAAATGTAAATATCAAAATTTTACAATAACCACAACAGAAATTGTCCGATGAAAATGGTACATCCATATTATATTTACACATCTAGAGGCCAAGAAACTTCAAAACTTATAAATCTGCATTCATCTATAATATAAAAAAAGAGTAAATGCGCAAGCATTTGTGGCAGTTAACATGGAAGTTCAAAAGCTGGTTTTCCAACAACAGTGGTACCGACAATATAAGTTCTAAAATTTCAAACATTGTAGACACACCTCATTGTTATAGGAGAGATTGATCAAAGCATATGGGGATTTTATACAAGTCTACATAGTCGAGATCCAAAAATGATTTGGGATATTGGTTAACCGAGTTAGAAATTTCAAATAACATTCACTCAGCCTACCATTTTAAATTATTAATCTCTACCATACAAACAAAACTTAACCACTCCTTTTTTTTTAAGATACTACAAACGCCCTTGCTCTATAATTGAACAAAATACCAGCATAAGATGCTTACTAATGGAAAGGGAAAGCACGCATCAAATGATTGCCATAAAGCCTGACTAATAACTTAAACTTTCATTTTGGTTATATAATTAACCGTTGCTTTAAAGTATAGTTTGCTCTCTCCTCTCTCTCTCACTCTCTCTCTCTCTCTCTCTCTCTGCGCGTAAGAAATGAATATTTAATCTCATTAACATAATTAAAAAATTTATTGGTGGATTGGACCAAATCTTTGCCTTTAAATTCAGCTATCTAAAAAGCTTCACTGCCAGATTTATAAACTAAAAAACTTTAATGGATTACAACAAATCTTCCCCAAACCCTCATGATAATCACAATCTACCCCATCAAAAAGAGAGGCACTCACATCTTGTCTCTCCAGTCCAAAAATAACAGGATGCTGGGCATGAAATCATCACGCAGTGCCATAAAAAAATTAAAAAACATTACTTGAAGCATTATTACTTCTGAAAATCCACTAATAACTAATGAATTTCAGGTCTCTTATTGACCCCTCTTATGATCTATCAGTCAAAGTTTATGCTTTATTGTCTCTTCACAAAAACACTTTCAAGCAAAAATCATATTCAATTATATGCAGTGTCTTAACTACCTCTATCCAAAGATATCCAGCCTAGTTAGATTGTCCTTTTCATGATGATGAAGATTATCAAATTTGTATTTAAAAAAAAAAATCAAGTTGATTATGCAGATATTATATTTTAAAGCTTGCCACCATATAGTTGAAAGGTCAGCTAATGCTGTCCTAATCCAAGATTAAGCCTGCGCACTATAATTTTTCACTAGCAAGTCACCCATTTAGTTTTTTAATGTCAGATTAATTTTTCTACTCCTTGAGTTTCACTTGTTTTTTTTTCTTTTTTTTATGTTGTCTTGTTCATCATCAATTATTCAACTACCACTAAGATCTCTTAGCAATAAAGTACTTATAAGACTTTGACCTCCTAGGTTACTAACTACTTGAGTACTTGTATTGAAGCATATAGATTGCTCATAAGTCATTTGAAACACAGAACTTTCTGTCTTATTTGAACTCACTGATGAACCTTCCCAGTCACTACAGTCCTTTCTATGAGAAGATAACTTTTGAAGCATCCGTGTTTATACAATGATAGATCACACATCTAATGGTTAACACTTCTAGAAAAAAATATGCAGTAACCTGAAAACTACATAATTCAATTGATGCAGGACAGCAGGTAACCATAGAACATAATTGAGACTGAGAAAGACCACAAAGAAAACATGATGGTATTATTCATATACTCTTAAAATCATTAACAAGAACTGCAAATTATGGCAGACACTCATTGACTTTTACTGTTCTCTGGCTCTCTCCGTTTCTCAGCTCTGCACTCCAACTCCTATAGAATTCTAATCGAAGGCTATTGATGGAAATTTCAAAACTTCATTTGTAATGCTATATGTGGAATCCCTAATAACTCCTACACAAAAACCTAAATAAGAAATTACTAGTTTCACTCTTAAGTTCTTACACATATTTTTTTCTTTATCATCAATCACATTTAGTTCTTACCTGTTTATAGACTAATTTATACTTAATAGATAATAGACCCTTGTCAACTCAAATATCATTGGGTTGAATAATTAGGCAGTCTAGTTGGATAGGCTTTATTCTTTAATGGATATGAAAAATGTTTCCCTACCAGGAATTTAGAGCACAACATTGCTCCTGGACAATAAAACAACATCCATCATGACAATTATCTAGAACAGGAATCATAAGATAATTTAAGGACAAATTAAGAAGGCTGACATGGCTTATTTACTAGGCCCTTCTCAAAGCGTCATTGGATTGTAAACACTTCCACAAGAAATGACTCTGCAAGCATGGCTGTCGAACAGCCGGTAGTCAGATGTCATGCCATGCCAATGTGAAACCAGATGCTCAGGGTTGTGTTTTTAAGAGTAACTGTTTCTAAAGAATTGAGCAGTATGCGAACTAATATTAACTTCAGCAAGCTATGGACTCCCAATTAAGCAAAACCCAGTCAAAATCCAATGGACATCCTTTTCTTTGGAGAAAAGAAAGAGAATTTATATACAAGAAAAGCACAATTATGTATCTACGAATTTGTTGAAACTGCAGATATTCAAATGATGGATACAATCTCGCATAAATTCTATCCGAGAGGGGCCGTAGAATGAATTTCCAATCCAGTTCAAAATTAGGAGTTCTAAATACTATGCCAACATAAACTCAATGTTATTGTATTACTGATAAGATGAGGGATTAAGAGTAATTTTATTTCCAGAAACAGAGAAGGAACATACTAAGAGCACTAGAGCGGCAAAGAGAAGTCAAATCACATATCACAGTCGCAGACAAAAAAATGAGCTTCCAATCACCATAGAAAACTTCAACTTCTAGCCAAAAAGAAAAAAGCAGAATATGGTAGACTACTCCAGACAACAACAAAGTCATGCAAACCAGTGTGGTCACCACCTCTCTCTCTCTCTCTCTCTCTCTCTCTCTCTTTCTCTCTCTGCTATTCTATAATATTTTGTCAAGATAAAAGCTAAATAAGTGATATTCTATCAAATTAGGTGGCTATCGAATGACTTTAGAGAAGCCTCTAGAGCTGTCTTATCATTAACTACAGTCATCTATAAATATGGCTTCTGATCTTCATCTTATATGAAATTGAAAGAGTAACACTTAATGAGTGCAAAGTGAGTGTGTCAATGTGAGATTGTCTTGTCTGTGCAATAGTATAAGACATTGGAGTGTGACTGCCAATGGGTATTTCTAGAGTGCTGTCTTGTATTTACAAGAGATGCACCTGGACAAGAGCATTGACAATGAAGGCAAATTTTTTAGCAATGAAATGCCTCGATTCAAAAGGCCATCCAAACTTATAACACATTATTTTATAATCTTTGCTTCCCTAGTGTGTCAAAATTTCCAAAAGATATCAGGAAGTATAATACTAAGTATAAAAGAGACTCCTATTTTGATCATGACAAGGAATATAGAAATGGCCATTATCCATATGTGCAAACATTTATAAAAAATAAGCTTTCGAAATGCAAGACAGAATCAGTTTAGAAAGCTCAACTGCGAGGCATCAAATGTCATTTTAGGACAATTAGCACAAATATCTATGTAGATCAAAATCCACAACTGAAGAGACTTTATTTCTTTATTTGATCGACTCATTAGATTGAAGCTCCTAATAATGATGGTGGAATAGTAACATAGAATAGCACACTACACTATAAGATTTTAGGTTAGCAGATTTCACTCTCAAAGGAGTATCAAATCAATCTAAAAATTTCGGAAGCATCCAAAAAACAACAATAAGAAACCTCAAAAGACAAAATAATTGTACCTCTTCATAGGAATGCTTCAAGTTGGTGTAGGATCACTGTATATGCTGTCTGATCTCAAGCCAAGGAAGAACAAGGCAGACACTACAATGCTCCAAAGCAAGAAACTGAAAAAAATTATATAGTATTTTGCATAAACAAGTTTGAAGCAGTCTCTCTTTTCAGGCACACTGTAGTACCCAACCAGAACAACCTTAACTAAAGCATCTAGAAGCTTCTTGGAATGCTGATCTACATCAGCTGAGTTCAAGACCTGAGTTCGAACATGGTTGAGAAAATTCACCACAATATCTACCTCCAGAGAGCAATCTGGTTTTTGGGGACTGGAACAGCTCATAGACCCATCGCGTAGCTCATTAAAGCATGTGAGAATCTTTGAAGTTGGAATAAGATCACAAATTAGAGGCGATGCCTCTGATGAAGTCGAAAAGGCAGGACTCGACTCCAATACAGAGCTCTGAAACAGAACCAATGAATTTGTCACGCTTATGATTAATTAATGAGAGTAATTTTCTCATAAATCAAACGAATCAAATTTTGTCAATAAAAAAATCAATTCAATCAACGCGTGCACAGACCAAACATTTCATATCATGTATTTTTTTTAAGGAAAAACTAAATGAAAACCGAATTGGACTTGAAATACAAATGACAAGTTCCCGAGTTATTTCACAGGAATCAACACAAATTTATAACGTTATCAGAAATGAACAAAATGGACCGAAATTGGAAGGGCGCAGAAAAAACTACAAATGAACAAAAACAACCCTACCTGTGCTATTTGGATGCTGCTACCATTATTGTAAGATATCTCTGAAATCAGAGAGGAATCAGACAATTCCTTGATGTGATCGAGCCTAACATCTCCTTCAGCAACGGAAGTAAACGCGCCGCTCAAGTTTTTCTTAGTGATCTCATTAAGAGCAAGAAAGTTAGATAGGCAAGTAAGAGAACGCATAGAGAGAGGTAAGGCTAGGGTTTAGAAGAGAACCTTTTGAGATTTTTTCAATCGAGAATCCTTGGATCTGCGATTTGATACATCTTCCTTTTGTGGAGTCTGATAGTCTTTCATTTTTGCTCTTTCTTTTTGGCGGGAAGATTTCAGAGTTTTCAAACCTTTCACCGAGTCTGTAAAATTGTGAAACGTAACGGACAAGAGAATCAGAATTAGAAGGGCCTGAGGGTCGCTAGCTATTAACTGTAATTAGGGCCCGCTTGATTGAATATTTGAATTATTAACAGCGGCTACAAAAATGATCAATTAATCATAAACGTTGAAATGCTTTCGGGTGGACTCTTTAGATGGGCCTGAGTTAGAATAAGACAGAGAGCCTGGACAGGACTGGAGTTTCCCAAGTTTGGGGATGGCGTGGCCCAAACTATAAGCCATATCTTTTATACACAGAGTGGGCGATATAAGGTGAAAAGGATCTAATAGCTCATGCATATGAATTATTTCCCAAAGAGCTTGGGAAAGAATTCAAGTTCGGGTCTCTTGTTTAGAGGTTCAAGGTTTTAGCCACCAAAGTCGAATGTAGAGCGTAAATAAATCGAGTCTAGCTCTTTAGTGATCGCACTTATTTAATTAATGGGTTAAGGATAAAAATACCTAAAAAGTAAAAGAAAATGATAAATATGTCTCAAGCACAAAAAGTTCACAAAATAGTAGTTTGCTTTTTATCCTTTCCTGAATCAACTTTATAAAAAAAAATTACAGATTTGTTACTTAAAAATTAAAAGATAATTTTATTATTTTAACCATCTAAATTCATCAAATTAAGAAATAACGTTTTCAAATCAATTTTCTGCCATTATCAATTCTACTCCTCAAACATGAATTTTTTATCAAATTCATTTACGTTTATTGATGAATCAAATCGTTCTCAAGTTTATTCACATTTTTTTATGGATCAAAATCAATAAAATAGATATTTTTCCTCGCACATAACTCTATATTTGTAAATCTATTATAGAGAGAGAAAATTCTTCATGATATATGTTTTTCACTCTAAAAATAATTTTAATATGATTTTTAATGCTCATTTAATTGTTTAGAATAAAAAATCAAGAGTTTTGATATATTGTGAATGAAAATAGTTAAAAATAAACATCTTTAAACTTAAAACTAGTTATAAAAAAGAAAGAAAATCAAGTTGTTGAAAGTTAAAAATGATACTTGTGTTTAATTCTTTTTACACCATAAAATATTTATAAATAGCCTATTACTTGTTTATTTTTTTATTGTTCTATAAATGATTTATTATTTGTTTACAAATAGCTTATTTTGAGTTTATTTTTTGTTGATGTAACTATCGATAAAAAAAGAACAACTAGGACACAAATATCATTTTTAACCTCTAACAAATAAGATTTTCTCTCTTTTTCATATCTAATTTTTAATTCAAAAAATATTTATTTGTTAACTATTTTTCATATAAAATGCATAAAAGAAAAAGAAGAACAATTAGAACTTTGCATCATCTTCAATCTCTAATAAAACACAATTTTTTTTATAATAGTATCAAATAAAATATATTTATACATAGTAAAATATTTATTTTTATTTTATTTACTTTTATTTTAGGTTTATCAATTCAAAATTTTTAAAAAATAAATAAATAAAATTGTTTACAGGAAAATGTTTATTTTAGGTTTATTTTGGATTTATTTTTTATTCATGCAATCACTGATAAAACAAAAAGAAAAAAGAAGAAGAAGAATTAGTACATAAATATCATCTTCGACATCTAACAAACACGATTTTCTCTCTTTTCATAATTTATTTTTAATTAAAAAATGTTCATTTGTTAATTATTTTTCATCTAAAATTTATAAAAACTCATGACTATTTATCTTAAACAACAAAACAACTATTAAATCTTAAAAAACAAAAACTCACACATATCTTCATTTCTTGCTTTTTTTAAAGAGGGAAAAAAAAGAAAAAAAGTATGAGAAACATAATATTTTTGCAATCGTTTATCTCATTATCATTCAAATCATTCGTCTCATTATCGTTTTTTTATCTCTAAATCAACAAAACATTTTGAAAATCTAATCACATCAACTTATTCTTCTTCTTTTTCTTTATTTTTTAGAGAGTGAGAGTGAGTAAAAGAAATAGAGAGTATGTCTTTGTCCTTGTCTTTTTCTTTTGCTTCTTCATTTCTCCTTTTCTTTTTTTTCTTCTTCATATAAAAAGTAAAAAACTAAAATTTTTTTTTTATCTCATATCAATTGTAACTAGACAAAAGAGTACAAAATTGAAGAATAAAAATTAAAAGCGTAAAAAAGTAAAATCTCTTAGGCAAAAATATCTTTTTTCAAGCATGTGAGATATAAAATGCCTTTATAAAAAAAAAAAAAAAGGGTGCACCATGTCATTATACCTTTAATTATTACATAATCAAACTCAAGTTTAAATCCAACTTTTATACTCTATATTCAAACTTGTGCTTGATCAAGCTTAAAATTTATTTACACTAATAAATTTTAATTTATTTATTTTAAAAAGTATATATTTTGCATAATAATCAATATACAGTATATTTTGCATAATAATCAATATACATAGGATATTATAAAAAAATTTGCCCATAATTATAACTTTATAAGAACTCATGATGACTTAATTATGGTTAAATGAAATAAAAAGAATGAAAGAACAAGGCTCTTTCAAACTATTTGTAATATTCTTCACATATTTTTTATTAAATTAATATATTTGCTAATCAATTTTTTTATTTATAATTTTACAGTATTATAGATATAATGTATTTATGCTTAGTGATAAGTTATATATTATATAAATTTTATTTTGTGTATGTTTACTAATTCTTGTTCATTTTTTTATGATATACTATAGAATAAATTAAATTTTGATCAATATCAATTGCTAAAGCTATTGATTTTTATAGTCTAAAGCTAATTAATTGATAAACTATTATCACATATAAATGAATATAAATAAGTTTTAATGTGAACATGTTCATGAATATTATATGAAACAGTTTTAATGTGAACGTGTTCATGAATATTATATCAACATGTTTATGAATATTGCAAGTTGAACTCATATCTATTCATAATTATTCATTTATCAATTGAGCTTTATATTTTTTATTCAAATTTTGTTCATTAACTTTATAAGCAATATAAAAAATCTAATTATGAAATTTGTTCACGTACCAGAAGTACTATGAGAAAAAACATGTAAAGAAAAAATAGAAAACAGTTTTACGTACATTTGTTGATTTACATGCAAATACAAATAGACATTCAAACTCATTGATTCACAAAAATACCAATATTTGAGAATATTAAGGAGCAGAATTCTCAATAATTTGTATTTAATAAAAAAACTCAAGACTACCTGAACTATTTATATTTATAAGCTCAGCCTATAACTATCCAGGAAAATAAAAACATTACCTAATATTGTAAATCTTCTTAACTAGTAATGTACGACTTAGATATTATTTTTTTTTAGAAAGATATAAACAAGAAGATAAATAAATTCTTCTAAACACAATATCCACCTATTATTATGAGTCACCTATTATGTTCAATTTGATCAGTCGATCTAGTTCAATTGCTATAATATTTATATTCATCTATTATGAGCGAACCCAAATCTAAACTCAACAAACAATGAAAAGGAATTCACTATATAAGAAAACATATATTGGATTTTACCTACTATGTTTTGATCGATTGACAACCCAATCGACCTACACTACATTGATATTTTTAATTGATGTGCACTTTGTAAAAGAATATTTTAATAATATCAATCTACCTACGCTACATTGATATTTTGAGTTTGCATAACATATTCCCTCTCTGAGCACCTAAGATACGTTTGAGATTGTTATTATTGATATATGACTTTGGAGCAAAATTAGAATTAAACTCCTTTTTTAATTGATTATGTATAAATTTTAAATTGATTTTTATCAAAATTAATATTTGAAGTTTTTATCAAAGTTTATTGAAATAAATTGATAATGTAAATTATTTTAATGAGTATCTAAGAATATTTCCAAAGCTAAGCAATATTGTTATTTAAGAAATAAAATAATAATTTTACAATAATTAATATTTTTTAAAGAGTGTTCGTATGGCTAATAGATACATGTAATAGAGGTGCTAACTCAATAAATATCAAATACTTACTTGGTAAATCATACAAAAAATAGTTGATCGTGAATACAACTCCAATCAGGTGTAATTTTTATTAGCTCTTATTTATAATATGTTCTAAATCTCTACATTAATAATAAAAAAATTAAAATTATCCGTACTCTATAATAGTTTTAAAGTTTTATTATTCAACTATCACATATGAATTAGTATATAAAAATACTTTATTCTCAATTACTATATATAAATTTTATAAAAAAGATATATATATATAAAATATTAATTATTAAAATTTTATTAACATATATATTGATTGCATTGACAAGTAATAATTGTTAAAATTTTATAAATACAAATTAATAATTTTAGTATTCTAAGTTTTCAAATTATACTCTATGAGCATATGTGTAAAATATATTATATTATTTTACTATATTTTAATTGATTTAATTCAATATATAAAATATTAATAATATATTTTATTAATCATTTTATGAATTAATAGTAACTTAAACGTAATTTATCAAATACTCAATATTAAATTAATATCAATTATCAATTATTAACTAATATTTATCGACAATCACTATCAACTATAACATCAGTTATCTCAAACAGATCTTTAATCAAATGCTACTAAACAACTCCTCAAATGTCATGGTATCTCTAATCAAGGCCTCACAATATTGGTTTATGGACTATCTAATCGTCACAAAATCAAATGCATGAAGATGCAACTTCTTTGTTCTAGATGGATGATTTCAATGTAGCTGCAGTACAAGATTCATTAAGCATCAAGTGGAACTGTACTAATAATAATGTGTCTTTTACCACGAAGTGGAATTATACTATTAATTGGATAACGAAACTACCGTGCCTGCCATTTATTGTTTGTTATCACCTTTAGCTATTATCAAATGAAGTAAAGCATTTACAAGTCGACCGGCAAACTTCTATACTTGTTGATGAATCCAACAATTATTGTGGATGAGGAATAAATATAATGTTTTGAAATCCGATTTGCATTTTAAAGTGCATTTAGCTTAAAAAAAAAAGAAAATAATATAGAATTTCTTAATTTAATATTCATTTTCAATTTTTATATTTTTGAATTTATTTTTTATATTTATATTTTTTTAAAATAGCTAAACACAGTTTTAATAATTATAATATCAAACTGTTTGTAGCTCTAATTTTTAAATATAATTTATTTATTTATTACGTTACTACTCATGCAATTCTAAAGCTATTCCAATCTTTATTTTAACTTCGTTCTATGGTTCACCCCTGTTAACACATCATCAATTATTACAAGACTCACGATATAAAAGCCAAATTCAGCAATTATGAATTAAGAATCGATACATATAACTCCGTGCACCCCAATAATATTATCATATCTTAGAGTACCGTTTGGCTCTTTTTTTTTTTAAAAAAAAAATCAATAAGTATTTTATTCATTTTAATATTTATAAATTTTTTTGAGCAACAAGATACGATATTAATTATAATAATGACTCTATTAAATCGCATTTGACTCTTTTTAAAAATAAAATTTCTTCACTATTTATTTATTTTTTATAATATTTTCATTCACTTTCTGTATTTATTTAATTAAATTTTATCTCAAAAAAAAGGTAACAAAGCCTAAAACTAGGTTGTTATTCACGTAATTCCAGATTATTCCAGTCTTTATTCTTATCGATTCTAATCATAATTATTACCATGGTGGCTTCTGCCCTTTTTAATGGCGTTACGTGATTAGCGCCCCCACCACTGCCTTTTTCTAGTAGTAGTTTCATCTCTAAACAGTAGCTGAAACTTGCTATATATAGCAAACCCTAAGCACCACCATCCTCATACAAACATACTACAAAGCAAGTTGCAGGTGCGGTACTCTTTAGAAGTAGTTAGCTTCAGTTTTTGAACTCAAGTAACTTTAATTATATCATGATTTACTGACTTAATTAATTTCTTGTTTACAGGTATAGCGAAGAATTCAACGTCATGAAGGTCTTGCCAATACTCTTTGTCGCTTTCTTCTTGGCAATCCTACAAGCTGATGCGATAGCAGTGAAACCGTGGGAGACGACTATCCACCGTCAAGTCTCCAGCGAGACCCTCACATCTCTTGGTCGAAAGGCGAACGCTGGTTTTACTGAAGCCAAGGACTCCACTTCTTCAGATCAAACTAGCAACGGGGATGAAGTGAACCAGACTCGTAAACATGATACTGGCACCGCGACCGACCACTATTTTAAAGATGATCGCAGGCCCGGAGGCAATTAGCGCTTGTGCTGCGATGTTATAGTTAAGAGCATGAAGCTTATTATGTGAATGTGTGTGTAGCTTGAAATAAACGGGCGAACTACGTGCATGTTTCTTGCTATAATGCTGATATCTGGCTTGAAACTTCAAAGGCTAATATTATGGACTTTACATAAATAAGAAGACCATGACTATGATGCGTCGCAGTAGCATGGATTTATGTGTAGCTTATGAGCATTTATCCCTTTCTGGATCATGATCTTTCGAGCAGATATTGAAAACTAACTAATGAATTTTATTCTGTGAAGTGATCAATCACTTTAATTGTTTTACATATTACAGTGATATTAAACCCATCTTCAATATTTTTTTTAAAGAAAAAAAAAAGTCATCTTCAACGCTATTAAGTAAGTTGTCTTGGGTTGTTGAACCTAAATATGAATCATATTAACTTAAAAAAAGTATAACTTTTCTCTTTCTAGCTTTCAGATTATTAAAACAGAGGTTTTAATTTCACTTCCAATCAAATACCAACTAGATGTTCAGAAATCAATATAATTGATCGGTTTTGTGGATATTATGATTGTGAAGAAGTAACAGATGAAATACAGTTTGGATATTTATTAGG
This sequence comes from Omphalea diandra, assembly GCA_949677035.1. NCBI lineage: Eukaryota > Viridiplantae > Streptophyta > Magnoliopsida > Malpighiales > Euphorbiaceae > Omphalea > Omphalea diandra. Next base: position 13,928 of record CATIWR010235831.1, on the reverse strand, counting down.
TGAAAGCTTTATACAAGTGCAGAAGAATTATAGCTTAGATCAATAATTAAAAATCCGTGCATTACGTGTGTTGTGGTCATAAAATAAATTTATATGGAAACTTTATATATTAATTAATTACAAAATAATTTGTTTATATAAAAAACTAATCTTTTTATATGAAAATTATTGTTTTATTTTGAGTTAATTTTAGCTACATTAAATTTATAAAGATGATATAAGTGATTTTAGAAATCTAATGGAATAAGATAAATATTTAACACAACAAAAATTATATAGTACAAATTTTAAGATAGTTTTTTATTTTAAAAAATAATTCTAATATAAAATTTATATTGTATTAGAATTATTATTTTATTTTGAGTTAATTTTTCATTGTGTTAAATTTTTTAAAGATGATGTAGTGATTTAAAAAATTAATAAAATAATAAAAATTATATAATATAATTTCCAAAATCAAAATTATATATATATATATATATATATATATATATATATTGTTGCATATAAAATAAGCTGAAAATATTATGAATTCTATGGTAATGTATATTTATGATATCATGTATCCTTATGTAAAATATTAAGTTATACATATAATTTATTAATTACTTGTGATAATTTTATTAAAAATAAAAATGATCTAAAGTGATAAATAATTATATATATTAATGAAATTATTATTTAAATATTTAAAAATGATATTAATATGATATTATAATACAATGTTGTATATGATATTCTAATGTTAACTTCTCAGTAATAGTTGTATCACGCGCCACAATCCTCAGTTTGTTGCAAATATGGTCTTTGTAAGAGCCTCGGTAAGAACATATGCGGCCAGTGACTATTCCTTTAATGATAGCTAAGGTATCACACGTTGCGCCTTATTGGCAACCTTATCTTTGGAAAGTCAATTTTCAAGTGTTTGGTTTTGAAATGAAATATGGGATTGGCGATAAAGAGAAGTTGCATTACCATCAGTAGAGAACAAAGTTTAAGTGATTTTAGATGGGGTTGTCGCTATTGCTAGATGCTCGGCCTCTGTCGAGGAGCGAGCTACTTTCAAGTTGGTTCTGCCGGTCACTTGTATAGTAAAACCCTAGACTCTAGAGAAATCTGTAACCAGTAATTGCACTACGCCAAACCTTACATAGATTAATTCCACCTATCTAGTAATCATTTATGTTTAATTCTTTCCAAGAATTTGATTAATTATATCAACATATTTTATTCATCCTTGCAGCTAGATATTTATATGTCCGATCTTGTTGAAAAAACTGGAAATATATGCATATGTTCACTGCAAAAACGCCCTTCCAGAGCCCGATTAGTCTACCAGAGCTAGTAACCGTTAAAGTAAAGCGTTTTTAATTGAAAGCATCATCGGTGTTTGATGCATTTAAATGGATTAGAGATGGCATAAAATCAAAGTACAAAAAAAAAAAATAATAAATAAAATATGCTATACCTTCAGTTCTACATATGGGCGATTTCATTGACTTCAAGGCCACTCTTAACTACACTAATACGTAAATGGATCTATATGTACTGTTAGTTAATTAATGATGATTGTACAGTATTACTGCCATTGTTAGTATCATCATTAACTTTTACCATTGCCCCATGTAATTGTTTGGTGTTTGTTCGAATCATGATTTTTTTGTTTTTTTGGTTCCATGCGAATCAACATATTGATTGATGGTTAAATATTTTGACCCAACCATGATTGTGAATGAGAAGAATTTAAATATTCCTAATTTCAAGAATTAATCATGTTGGGAACATAATTTATACTCTTATTAACAGATATTCAAAACTAGATTACAATGGATATATTTTGCTCATTTTTAAATTATTTAGCTTTATTATGAATAATTTGCTTTTAACTAGAAGAAAGAGATGGATGTGACACAATAAATGAAAATTTACAATTTGCAATGATTCTAAGTTATGATAAAAACAAAAGGTAATAAATTATGTTTATTTTTCCCATATTTTCACCCTAAAATGGCAGCATAACCTATTACTAATCACTAATTATGACAAGATTGAACATCAAGAATGTAAATGCGTTATTTATCAATTCTAATCATAATTACTTCGCCACTCCTTTTACCAAATGTCACTACAATTAACGCCACCACCACTGCTTTTTTTTAGTGCCTATAGGTTCATCTCTAGAGTCTTCAACTGGCTCCTCCTTAAACAGTGGCAGCAATTTGCCTATATATGGAACCGTAATTAAGAACCCATTAATTCATGAAAGCGAATTAACTATCTCTACAGTGGTATATACATATGTAAACTTATCTCGAAAACTTGGCATCAGTTCAGTTTTCTTGTTTTTACCTTAATTGTCTTCATATATTATTATTATTATTATTAATGACTTTTTAATTACTTTCTTATAGTTTATAATTACCGAACTGTTCAATCATCATGTAGTACCCTTTGTTGCTTTTTTATTGATCTTCGCAACACTGGAAGCTGAAGCGAAAGTGGTTGAGATGGAGAATAGGGTGATGAGGAACCGGTATCTCTTGAATAATGGTCAAAAGGCAAATCCTGATGTTTTTGATGAAATCAAGGTCTCCACATCATCATCATCAGAAGAAGCAACAAGCAATAACAGAGATCAAAATAAGACTGATAGTGGTGATGGCGGGGACGGTGAAGTGAACCAGACTCGTAAACATGATAGCGGCACTGAGAGCCACCAATATTATCCACTAGATCATAGAACCCCACCACCACCAAAAACAATACCATAGAACCGGAAACAGAAACTATTCAAGACTTATTGAGAGCTTTTATAAATTTGGTGTATTCTAGAAGCACGGGAAGCTTGTAATAAAGTGGAAACTATATATATACACAAGTACATGTTTCTTGCCATATACGTGTGTGTAGCACATGTGATAGCTAGGGTTCCACATGAACCACCGTGTGGAACTTATCGCGCAATTCTGGCTTCAAGCCAATATTGTATTGCACTTTGCATAAAATAAGAAGACTGCAACTAGCTACTGTGCATGGTTTTGCGTGTTGTTTCAGTTATATCCTTCTAGGAATATAATCATTTTTCATGTATTTTATTAGGTTTCTGGTGCATAGTGCGTACTATTTATCATTTTCATTTTCTGCGTACTGAAATAAAAAGGTTTAATTTCATATATTTTCAATTACAAAACCTAACAGCGTACTGTTTAGTTAGGATTCGTGGATAAGCCGGAAATCGTCTATATCGCTTTTGGTGATACAAGTCATCTATATCTCTGAGTATACTACGAAATGGTTGAGTTTTTCCCGCAAATATATGGCTTTTGCCTGGATTATCATTATGCCATTATCACTCAAAAAGAGAAGTGATTAAAAATATGAAAGATGGACACTTGAACAGGACATGATTTCTATTGCAAAGTCTTGTACAATAAAACCCTAGAGAAACTTGGGACCAGGAACTGCTGTAAGTCAAATCTCACACACGTTAATTCTGCCTTGCTAGCACCCATTTATGTTCACTAATTCTTTGTGAGAAATGGATAAGACCAATTTCTTTTTTTTTCCATTAAAAAATAAAGAATGTTTTAGTTTTTCTAATTGCATATTTCGCCTACAAACTAATCTAAATAGCTTTATTTATATTAAATCTAACGAATTTATGAAAATTCGTTTTTCAGAGTCTTTCAATAATTTCTAACTCGAGATCATAAAAAAGGAGTTTTTTTTTTTAACCAGTCTCAACTAACATCCGTCAACAATTTCTTTCTTTTAGGTTTTACTAAAATATAGCAATAAAAATAAGTGGAAAATGGCATCCCCTTTATTAGTGGTCGCCTTATATAAACATATCCCAAAAGAGAAAAAAGTAAAAATCCAATGACGGAAAATGGCTTTCAATCCCATAATATATCATTGCTAATTGCTAATTTCCAATTTTATCTCACAACGTCATGCCGCATGGCAACATATTTTACTTACATTTTATAAGTCTCAACCCTAAGAAGCAATTAAAAGTTTAATATAATTCTTTGAAAGGAAAAAGTTTTATTTCTTTTAGGTTTTTTATTGTTGTTATTTATGGGTGAGATAAGGAATTTCATGTTTTAATTTTCTCAATTAATTGTGGCTTTTAAATTTTATTTTTAAAATAATCACCAATCAAGTTCTTCCTTCTAAAAATATGTTTCAAATAATTTTGTTAAACTAAGCTTAGTACTATCTACCACGAAATTAATTTAATTTTGAGGACTATATGTGTGTGTATAAACAATCACGCATGGCCATCATAACTTGTAAATATCTTGAAAGGATTTTCTTTCGGGGTGGGGGGCGAGACTCCCCCGCCGCTGCTTCCGCCGGGATGAAAAATTTGGTTTCCAATGCAGCATCATGAGTTGGTTAAGGTAGTGGTTTAAGTTCTATTGTCTTTTTCTTAAGTTGACATTAAAATTCACTATAAATGAGGGGAGTATTCAACATGCTCTTTAACCTTTTGCCTCTATTTAAGCTTTTGTTTCTGAATGGCAGTTTATATAATTTATTTTATTTTGTTACAATGGGCTAAAAGCCCAAGGAAGGCTCGACTATGCATGGTCAAGAAAATGCCATACCAATATTATTATGGAGTTGCCACGGTAATATACCATTAGAAGGATCATCAAAATAGTGAGTATTGGTCGTCCCTAGATTATCCAATCAATTACTAGTGAACACTATAATATTCTATATGGTATTGTATTATACTTAATATAATTTTTAATATTCAAATAATAATTTTATTAGTATATAGGATAATTTTTATTTGAATAAAATTATTATAAATATTTAAAAAGCTACATATATAATTTACAATTTTACATAATATCAATCATACTGTAAAGTAATCGCAGAATTCCCTCCAATCACTAGAACAACCATAATTGATAGTACAGTGAGATTTGTGCAATTAATTAATGGCAAAAACACATCTAGGAATTCTTAAACTTTATGCATTTATTTTTGTAAGTCCCTCAATTAAATTTTATTCACTTTAATCCCTTGAAGCTTTCAAGATCATTTCACAAAGTCCTTTTATAAGTATTTAAACGCACTTACCGTTACGAATGAGGCAAGTAAAAATGTATGATGATTCAGATGCTGATTGGGGAAAAAAATATAATTTGCAACAATTTCATCATATTAATTTTTTTCTCTCTCTTTCTCTCTGTTTCTGACAATTCAATTCCAGAAACTTTATTTCCACAAACCTGTAATAATTCTTTCTTCTCTCCTCCATTGAATCCAAAACCTCATTTATCAAAATTTAAGTTCATAGACATTCCTTTTTCTTTATATTTCTTCTTTCTGTCCTTCTAAATATTTTCTCACTCATATATACTAGAGATTGTTGCTTTTAAAATTGTCTAATAAGGGTCCAAATGATATTGTTGGCGATAACGAACGATAATGGAAACTAAAGAAATTTTTGCGGAAGTCACATATACTAAGAAGATGTTGAATTTGGTGATATTATTGACCATAAAAAGGTTGAGGGCTAACATAAGCACTATCGAAGCCGAGAATGGAATGTGTATCATGTGCACGTGATTAACGAAGAGAAGTAAATGGGTTAGTTTTGAAATTTGTGTCTAGCTTTGATAAGTTTGTGCAAAGTAGTTTGGTTAACATCTATATAAATTTGAAGAGTAAAAAAAAAAAAAAAAAAAAAGCTTTTAACTTGATGATTGATAGGGTTTTAATATCTTGAAATTCATTGGTTTTATGAGTAATAAATTTGAATAGGATAGAGGTGATTTGAATTGGATAGATATTAAGTCCACCAATGAATTGTATTTAATGATTTTAGATCAATAATTACTAAAAGTTAGAACTACTTAATTAGGTAATTAAATTTAAATCATTATATACCCATATATTTTTTTATGTATTTTTCCAATATGGATTGATTTTTAACATATAATACATTCAAAGTGTTTAAGAAAAAGCTAGGGATTTGTTCTCTTACATGGTTTTGATTGATGATTTTTTTTAATTATAATGGCTAAGGATTTGCTCCCTTCATTTCTAAATATATGACATTTTTTAAATTTATTTTTCAAAATATATATCATTTTAGAATACCAATAAGACCTTAATTTATTCATTTTAGTTCTATCCTTATACTTATTAAGTACTTATTGCACATATTAATTGATTGCAGTAATTTAAACAGAGTAGTTTACTTATTTTTCTTAAAATATAGTCTAATTGATAATTTCTTAATTCTCGTGTAATATAAAAAAATGTCAAATATTTAGGAATGGAGGAATTATTTGATATGATACCTAGTAGGAGTTTAGATTCAATCACTTCGATTTCACGGAATTCAATGATAAATTGTTAGTTTATGATTTGGTGAGGTTTAGAGAAATTTTGTTGTTGGTAAATTAGAAACCAATATTTGCAGGAGAAAGAAAGAGAGAAAGAAAGAAAGCGAGAGTTTTAATATTTTTTTCGTTTTTAGTATTTTTTTTATTTTAGAAAATGTAAGTTGTCCTATGAGACCTTTTTTTTTTTCATGTGGACATATATCAGTGTTAATATACAAATCACATAATTAATAATTTTGTAAAATATTTTTGACAAGTTTAAGGACTTAAAATTAACACAATTTAGTTAAAATTAAAAATATAAACAGATAAAATTTTGGGCTATGATGATGTGTTTTGCCATTAATTAACTATCTTATGGTTGAGTTCATAAGCAACATCAACAATTTGCAATCTTGACACTGAAATCGCAATTTTCATATTTCCTTGCATTCTCTATTTAAACATAACTCAGCTATCTTCTCAGAAAAAAATCATAACTTAATTGCATTATATAAAATGGATGGAAAATAATTTATATATATTCAAGAGAGACATGTGATCTCATGCGTGCACATAAAGATATTAAATGAAGGTGTTTCGCTTTGAGCCATGTGTCCTTAGAGAACGAGTTTTCGATGTGCCCGTTACCTATAACACAAATAAGGTAAGGTGGAATATCAGTTTTTATTACCGGTGATGACACTTTGACACTTAAAATCAACTAAAGATCATAGTATAAGAAATACGCAATGTGTCAATATCCAAATAAGTATTTTTTGTGTAAAGAACGATATGAGAAAAAACAATATTTATAAGTGATAAGCAAGCTTAAATATCTAGACTTTGTAATTTCAATAGGTGTGTTAGAGCCTGCCTAGACCTTTGTGAAATGAAAAAGTTGTTTATATATCTGCCTAAACTCTTTTGAGTTGATGTTATGATCGTGAGAAAAAGTTATTACCACTTGAATATCTGTGTGTGTGACATAAACGTGAAATGAGATAGCTGTGCGAGTAGGTGTTAGAAGAGTGATGTATTTAATAATATTGTCAAATAGCGTGATTTAATTTAATAGTGAGTAATAATTTTCATCTAATCCAACAATATTTAATACTATCTAATCCAATAATGAATAACAACTTTTATCTAATCTAAAAATAAATTATTAATTACGACATTATAGCGTAATAACGCAAACGACATTAATGTCTTCAAGGTGCAAGTATTACCTTTATGCCTAATTAAAGTTAATCACCGGTGAAATGACATTATAAAGAAAGATTTCATTTTGCTATTATAGAGGATGTATTTTTAAAAGACTAAAATAGAGAGGATAAACTCTTTTATGCAAGTAATTTGTCTGAAAGTGAATCATTAATTCACAGTTCACCATATCTATAATGCCAAAATATTAGATGGAACTTTTAAATTATGAGGGAACTCATCCTTGACTTTTTCAAAGTCCTTATGCCATGCATAAACAGTTTATTGGTAACCTTTATCAGACCTATATATATATATATATATATCACCGGGCCTGTAATTAGTGGGTAAACTATGCATTTGGCACATGAGTTAGCAACAAGCTTAACTTTTTACGTACCAATCCGCTACTAGAAGGGTGCAATTCTACTCAGCTAACATATTTGAGTTACTACAGAAATTGGTTCTTCAATGACGGAAGGATTCTTTCGAGTTCATAATCGAATAGAAGTGGCAACTAGCGAATGGAAAAGGAAATTGACAAGTAGAGAAGATCAAAGGTAGCTCAAATAATGAGTAGAAATGCTGATGCTGACTCGCATATATAATGAGGGTTGTCTTTGATGATGACTATTAGACATGAAAGTGAACTTGAAATTATTGCAAGATTGAACATCTAGCAAGCAAATGAGTTTAATTACCATTTATCAATTTCAACCTCATCCATCCATTAGTACAGTGTAAAACAGTGGCGGCAAATTGCCATATATATATTGCAACTTTTTATAATGACAACTGGTAATACATATATTTGTTGTACTCCCATTTTTCATTGAGCTTTGATGGCCTTGATTTGAGCTTAATTAACTTAGTTGGGATCTATGTACAAATGCGAAGATCTTAGACATGTATTAGTGACTTGAATTCCTTATTGTTTACTGGCTGTTAGCAGAAAATTATATAATCATGAGGAACTTTCCAGTGCTCTTATCAATTGCTGCTATGTTATTGATCTTGCCAGCACTCTGCAAGCTGATGCGAGATTAAGGCTGGATAAGCGTAATGGTTTTGGCTATGACTAAGGTCTGGGTGATATATATATATATATAGACAAGGATAATAAACCAAAAACCAGCTTATTAATTATGTAATAGACAGTGGCTTGTATATTATAAAAGAAAAGGCAGATATTGGCATATGTTTATGGCTAGCCATAAAGTGACCAATATATATATATATATATAATTACAAGTGAAACTGTACTTCCGGATCGCATGCTGATGTATTGCATAAACTTGTTCGTACATGGAAAAGAAATCAAACCATGACTACATATCCATCTTTCATTTAGACATTAAAAGGGAGCTCGTGAAGTAGAGTGTTCAGATGTGTTTTGTGTGCTTTAATAACTTCCTTTCATCTTCTCCCCACTTATTGTGGGTTTTCTGTTCTGATTAAGGCCTTAGTTTTGCTGATGATAATTCGCATATGAAAAATGTTTTGGCTGCAACACCAAAAATTAATGCTAAATAATTTTTGCCATTTGCACTACATTAGAAAATTATTATTTTTTAATTTACAATAAAGAAATATTTAAATTATAAAAATTTCATCTAGTTATCATTTATTATTAAATATACAAAAAATGTGTATAAACTCATAAATTTTGGTGACTATCACCATTATCGACAATCCGTATAGATTGTTGGTGATTGTGATGATTGCTAATGTGGCGACCGAAAGTAAAAAATGATTGATGACATCATGGTCACCAATAATTAAGAATCACCGATGACAATTGATAGACTCATATATATTTATATATTTCTTTTAGTAATTGTTCAATTATTTTCTAAAATCTATAAATAATTATTTTTTAAAATGGTTTAATTTTTAACTAAAAAATATTTTATATTAATCAATTTTACAGAGTATTCAAGTGACAACAGAAAATAATTTTCACAAAACAAACCAAATCTAAATAAGCAATAACTATGTGATTGTCATATCATATTACTTTTTAACTTCAACCTTTAAAATATTATATTTTAAACCTCGATTGATTAATTTTTTATCTAAATAATTGAGGGATAATTTAGATATTTTATGTTTATTTTGATTTTTCTATCATTTATGATTTTGATCCTAGGTAAGCTTGCATTCTAGTTTCTTTTTCATTTTTGCGCCCTTAACCCTTCTCTATTCTCCCTCTCTTTTTGTCACTCACTCAATTTTGTTTATTCAAGTAAATGGAAAGGAAAATGGTGATAAGGATTAAAAAAAGGGTTAAGCATATTCATAAAATTTCAAAAATAGAGATTTTGAAGGAATTCATTATTTCCTCACCAGTTAAGGTCTGTGATGTCTGAGCTGGATAATCTAGGTGGAAGGCTCTGTTCGATCTTTAGGAATGGAAAAGGTGGTTCGGTTCATTGACATGTAAGACCAGCAAAGTTAGAAGGAGCCCGACTTTTGACTGGAGGTTCACCTCAATGATTAAGTTAGTTCTGCTCGGTTTGAGGGTAAAAGTGTAGAGAGATTGATTTCATGGGAGATACCTGAGGTTTTTATATAGGAGGGTTATGTCCCTGTAAAGAATGATTAGCGCATTATTTGTCAGGCTTGCGTGGCTTACTTGCAAGTGAGCTTGGTCGTCTCTAATAGTCAAACAGAGCAAGTTGATTGATCACTGGCTAATGAGTTGCTTCAATTTGGTAGATTGGTGTGCTGGGTTTAGCTGGGTCTCATGCGGTGTTGGGTCTGGCTCGTTTGATGTCTGGGTAGTATCAGTCTGCATATTTGCCAAAGTTATGACTGAAAGCTGGCGCATCATGCATTATGGATTGAATGGGGATTTACCTCAACCTCATTCTCTACCAAGAAAAGCAACAAATTTAAAAGGACCAATCTTAGCTTTTTAAGGTTGGGAGTCGCACAGGTGTAGCACATGCTGGTGTTCAATACAAAATTTTTCTTCAATTAATGAAATCCTAATTATTAATGTTCAGTTTGGCAAAATGAAAATTTTAATTTGATATTTTATAAAATTTTAAGTTTAAAAAAATTACTTGCATAAAGAGAGCAAGAACAATAATAAGCAAAAATAAATAAGAAAGTTAATGAAAATGATACCATTTTAAAGCTCACTTTTGATTAGAATAAAAAATGACAGAAGGTAAAATTTTTTTTTATCTAAAGTCATAATTAAAAAAAAGATTAATTATTGTAAATCTTTGATGTTTGATATATTTAATTAAGTATTATCTCACGTTTTAATATTATACTGTAAACCCTCTCATGATTATTCTATTACACCAAATCCATTATACTAAATAGTCATTCCACCATTAAAATGAGCATATATCATTAGTGAAAAGAGAACATAGTCAAAATGAGTTTTTTTTTTTAATTTCATGTTAATAATAAAAATAGTCAAAATGAGTTTTTTTTTTTTTATTTCATGTTAATGATAAAAATACCTTTAATCAACCAATCAAAAAGATGGTCAAAATCTCATATTTACCCTTCTCTAAATCCTTGCAAGTACAACATTGCTCACTTGAATCCTCTTCAAATGAACCTCTACCAACAAACTACTCTTTGCAGTCCTCATAATTTGAAGAACCTTATCCCAATCACTCAAACACCTAATAATTTGATAACTTTTTAGATTTCTTCCTAATCACCCAACCATAGATGCCATGGAGCCTCTTGATAGATAGCTTCTTAAGAGCTGAATAGTGATCTAACTCCGCATTCAACAATCCTGACAAAGCCTCCTTTGCTTCCTACACCAAGTTTTTCTTTTGCAACATCGAGTTTAAAGAATCCCATACCAAGCTTTATCTCATCGTTTCTCTCTCCTCGTCTTCCTCTATCACTTTGTCGTATGGACTTTTCTCTTTTTGTTTCGATTGTTAGATCAATCGTTGGTCATTCTAGGGCGCACATTCTCATACCGTGAAATGCTTGATATTCTCCTCATTTTAATTGTTGTGGCGATGTTTAAAGTGCTGGCGAATCTGTTTTTGGATGATCAAGAGCCTGCAAATGTTGGATTCTTGTCGTTCCTTGGCAACGCCATTTCCTTAGTTGCTATAATCGATGCTAAGGCTATTGCGTCACGTATTTGATCTCATATTTTTTTGGTATGATTTGGAAGGAATTGGATTTTTAAGGTTACAATTTTGTAGATTAATATAAGGTATTTAGTAATTTTTGATATGATTAACTGATTTTGAACTGTAATTTAGATCATGATTAAGGTGAATTATTTTCAGTAATGTAAGTGTATTAGCAAATTGCTAGTTGTTGAAATGTGAGTTTTGTTTGGGAGGAAAGTTGAGTTTGTTAAAGGTATTTGTACAAAATGAAGATTGCTTCTCAAATTCAAATTCTCAAGAAAACTTATGTTGGTTTATTTCTTTATTTTTTTAATCATTTTCTTTTGTTTCATTTCGTGTTGCTTAACTGTATGCTTATGTTAATTATTGAGATGCAACTTTCTTCGTTGCTTGTATTTTCCCCCCCTTTTATGATACTTGTTGTGTTTTATAATTTGAGTTTTACATTTGTGATTAAGATGAAGAACACGTAAAGGAAGTGTTTTGAAATAGAGGGTTTGTATTTCTAGAAGCTCTATTTATTGTCCCTAATGTTTAGATTGAGGACACAATTGTCCTTTAATAAAAATTTAACGGACAAATTCATTTTAACGATAGAAGGACTAAATAGTATAACTTCAAAAGATTTTAGTTTAATTTTAAAATATGAAAGATGATTTAATTAAATATGGTAAATGTTAGAGAGTTTATAGTAATTATCTCTTAAACAAAATGGCAGACATCCCAGAATGAAGTTCAATTGGGCTATTTCTTTTTTAGGTTTACAACCCTGAGCCCAGAACTAGGTAATGGGACGTTCAGACAACCTCCTTTTAGTTTTTCGTTTATTGACTGGGCTATTTGTTTACGATTGTGGGCTTTGCTGGGCACTGAGCAGTATCTCAACAACCCAATTCTGGATTACGTTGGTTTTGATAGAACAATATGGACTGATACATTTCCCCTGTCATCCACCTTCTTTTTTATGTTCTCATTTAATTGTCGATTCAACCAAGGACAGTGTTAGTAGAGGAATAAGAATGACGCTTAGTTTATAACAGTGAGCATTAGGCTCGTAGATTAATAGTTGAATATCTATTTTACATAAAAATAGGTTTTAATTGCTCTAAATATTTTCAGTATATCAAATTAATAGTGACATCAACTTTTCCTTTGAAGAATTCAATGGCCAGTTTGCATCGCATCACGTACAACACGAGAGATTAGCTATGACTGTATTATTAATTAGTCTTCTGCCGTATAACTTGGAAGGCGCTCAAATCAAAATGAATAATCGTGGAGGACGGGTCCAGTCCACCAGGCACTTATCTTCGGTGGTACTGCCTGCTGGTCCTGGATTCTTATCCATCCCACGGCCACACACAGCCCATCCTTTTCAGCTCCCTATATAAAATGCCAATTCAAAGCCAAATCCATCTCGTACGCACCCACACGGAGATTACATACAGAAAATCAGATGGGATAAATCTCCAGTTTGTGCGTGAATCGAACCCCATCGTGGCCCTCCATTTTTAGGCCCATCCAACGGTGTTAGATTCACGCACAAACTCGTGATCTGTCTCATCTACAGTTATAATTATAACTCGGCGGTTTTCCCTCCCAATTTTCGGTCGACAGGCAAGGAAAACCAAAAAGTCACACAGATTGGAAAAAATCAGATCGGATGGCAACGGGATCGAGAGAGGAATCGACGATGATGGTGGATGATTACGAGACGTTGATTTTAACGACCGACGTGGAGCTCTTGAAGAGGGCTTGGCGTAACGAGAAAGCTGCGCCGTAGATTCTTCAGTTTGAAGCTGTCTTAGTTCAAAGAATCAAAGAGCAAATCGAGTTAACTGTAAAATTTCAATGACCGAATTATCCCTACTACGTTTTAACTTATTTTTATAGCAATTGAACGGTAAATCAAATTACAGGAGCAAAATGTGGAGATATTTGAAGCGGACGGTGTAGATCCTCCAACGGTGTCGCTTTACCGGATGGACCTGGATAGGACTTGGTTTCTGTTGAGGTCGTATCCGTATTCGCCTCCAAAAGGTGGCTACTTATTCTAATCTTGTTATTGATAAAATTTGTTGCAAAGAATACTACCAGTTTCATTTGGGTATTTGCAGATTGAGGAGTACTTGTTCCATATTTGGAAAATTGATGACTATCTAAACCAGCTTTCTGAGCAGGAGAAAATGTTCGCGCGGAGGTGAAGGCATGTTTACTTACAGTATGTTTGGATGAAGTGTTTATAATG
>CATIWR010235801.1:0-52379 GCA_949677035.1 Omphalea diandra | reverse complement strand
ACATTCAATAAATAAAAAATTTAAATAATTTATTTTTATCTATTAAATAAATTTTTTTATATTTTTATATATATATATATATATATATATATATATATATATATATATATATATATATATATATATTGCACATAAATTTATAGAAAATTTTCAAAAAAATTTAACTATCTAACATTATTGTCATTTTTGAAAAATTATTATATGCATCAATATATAAGTGTAGTTTATTTTCACTACAAATTAGATATAAGATTTATCTAAAATGTGCTGAGAGAATGAATGTTAACATATTGACACTAATTAAATAAAAATAAGCTTACAATTTTAGAATTTGAATTATATATTTTAATATTTTAATACAAAACTAATATGGTGTTGACTTGGTTATTAAACTGATCGAGTCTTAAAAATATATATATATATATATATATATATATATATATATATATATATATATATATATATATATATATTTTGCAAAGGTAACCTTAAAGTCATATTCATTGAAAGGATTTTTGCTATAAATAGTAATAGCTCCCCATTTCGGAGTTCAAAATCATAGTCACAGTCATCAAGAGAACTTTATCACAAATAGAAATAGCTCTCTAGCTCAAATATAATTAATTGAGCTAATTATTTTAAATTCTCTGATATTTGTCATATTTAATTAAATTATTTTTTTCTTTTTAATATTATATTAAGTCATTCTTTATGTTTAATTTGTTACACTAAAGAGTCTTTTCATTAAATTCAAATGTATGTTAGAAAGATTTTTTAATGTGACAGAATAAATGTGAGCGATGACTTACTATAACATTAAAAAGTAAAAGACGATTTAGTTAAATAGTAGTAACGTTAGGAATTCAGAGTAATTAACCCAATAAAATATAAAACTCATTTTTTGTTGGATTCTCTTTAACTAATAGAAAAATGACATTTTTAATTCGAGAATAACTTTTTAGAATAACGAAATAAATGTGAGAGATAATTTAGTATAATGTTAAAAAGTGAATGACAACTTAATTAAATATAACAAACGTCCTGGAGTTCAAATTAATTAACCCTAATTAGTTTCATACTCAAAAGATGTGTAAAATTACTTGGCTTGAATATAAAAAAAAATACAAAAAAAAAAAAAGGTTAACTCTAACTATAATGAAAACTATTATTAAGAGTAAATTTTCTAACCAAAAGAAGAAATTTTTTCAAAATTTTAATTTTTCATTTCACTCTACTTTTCTAGCAATCAAGTAAAAGAATAAAGAATACTACTTTATGCACTTACTTTATCTAATGACTTATTTTTTGAAAAGTTTTATAGTCAAATCCAAACAACTATAACTAAATTGAGAAACTGTATAATCTTATAATTAAAGAAGAGAAAAATAAAACTATATATTAAAAATAAGAAAATATATTTAATTTTCAATTGGCTAAGATAATGGAAGACCTATTTGTAAATTCAAGAAAAATAAACTAGAAAGTTGGAGGGAAGGATTAGTTTTTACTCAAAGAAATATGAAATAGTGAGGCTTTTTGTTGACAGTAACTCCCATACACAGATGGTCATTTCCTTCAAATCAGTGTGTCTACTAAAGCTCAAATGAAATAGCATAATTTCAACTAAATGCAACTTGATTTAATAATTGAAATCAACAATTTGTTAAGCTGCAAAACCTAAATAAATGGCTACTCAATTAAACCTCCAACTAAATGTGATGTATTCTGCTATTATGTTACAAATAGATAGCTGGATAGATATTATTTTTTGAGAAGGCTTGTATTGGTATTATATTTGTTTTCTCAAAAAAAAAAAAAAAAGAGAAAAGAAAAACATATAGGCGGTTTAAAGCAATTAATTGAAACTTTCTTTAATCACAATTGTAGGAAGTAGCAAATCCATATTATAGAGAAAGGGGCAGATTCAACCATTTTTATGAAAATAATTATTAATTGAACAAAATTGATTTTCTTAATACATAACAAAATGTTATTGAAAACTAAATTTGTTTCTCTTAAACAAAATAATATTTGATCCTTTTATTATCAGCTTGTGCAAAATAACAACAAAGCATGTTTGAATTTTCTGACTTTTGATCATCGCCTTATGTAATTAACACATAAAATAGAAATAAGTAAGTAAAAGTTGAAGAAAATAAAGGACATGTTTCGAATTGGGTATAAATTGAGTGATTTAATTTTTTATTTCAAATTTTATGTACTTTTATGAAATCGTGAACTTATTTTACAAATTTATTTTTCCCTATTCTTAATTTATTTTATATTAAAAATCAAATGAAAATAATTGATAACATGTATTTCATTTGAAAATATATTGTAATTCTTTCAATTGTCATTATAGGTTAATAAATTTATGGTTGAATGCTTGTTTTTCAATGTTTAATATCAAGATTCAAATTTTAATAATTTTAGTCATCTTAATATTCATAAGTAGATAAATTATTATTGTTATTATTTTTTAATTTTTTAATTGGAAGATTGATTTTGCTTACATAAAGTGTTTTGATTAGTAACACCTCTTTACCCCTAACCTTGTTCTACTTTCTTGCTGACCCACTATGTACGTGACATTTGTCCATATTTGTTTTTAGCCATGAGAGCATAAATACATAGTCTGAATTTGTATATCAATACTCAATTCTTTTTATTGGTTAGAGCTTAACATATATTCATATAAGATAGCTCCAAAGAAAATCTTTTCTCTTGAAATTGAATCTAAAATATTTTGAGTAAAGACAAGATTGAGTGAAGAACCATATTGTCATCATTATAATTTCTTGATAAATTTTCTATGTTGTAAGCATATTTTAATTATAGTTTGCTAAATCCAACAAAAGGGTACTTTTGTTGGAATTATTATTTGCACTCAAATTAATAATTTACCAAAAGACATTCCAAATTGGTAGGGATTGGGGAAGGGATCAAACAGTACCATTATGATTTTTATTTTCTTTATGGAAGTACCATTAAGATAATTGATATTGTTTAATATAATAAAAGTATAACATAAGCATCATTAAGAAATTAAATGAGTCTTGCAACTCAATAGTACATATTTGGTCATAATTTATGTATAGAACCTATATGTGGAGGCATCAATGACAATATTTCTCAATCCACCAACTGTAGATGCCATCATAATGAACACTCCAATGAATATGGAAGCCTGATGAGTACCCTCCCAAAAAAAAAACCCTCCAATTAATTGAAAAGAAATTAGTTAAGTAAATTTCTGCTATAACGTAACAGGAAGTGGATGTTGTACTTACCCAGTTGACAAACCATTTGGTGCTGAATCTCTCAGGTTTCTTGATAATCAACCACATTATGCTAGGGAGCTGCAAGATTAGTAATTAGTATAGACTATTAATTCCTTCAATTATACATGTACTCATGTATACTAAAGTATTAAGAGAGAGGCTTACAAAATATGAAGTGGGAGCAAAACCAAATCCACCAAAAAAACCAAGAAGATCTCCAAAGAAAGGGAAGGTGACTCCAATAAACAGAGTAAATGCTGCAACATTTCAAGGACATGAAGTTTCAAAATTCAACAATGAGATTACCAACAACAAAATTCAGGCAAATATGTATAAAATAATTAATCAAACTGATAAATCAGTTAACAAACCGATTCACTGTAAGTTTAATTTTTAAAGTGTTTAGATCTACCAATCCAAATAGGTCCATAAATAGTTTCACATTTACAATAAACGAATTTGGCTAATACCATTTTTTTTTTTTTTAAAAAAAAGGGACTAAATCAAGCATAATACTAAAGAACCTTAAGCTCACCTACATAAGCAGTTCTAGTTACGAGTCTAAGAGCAACTCCTGGTGGAAAGTTCAACCTTTTAACCATCATTCCCTCAAGCATTGCAAAAACAGGCATAGCATACACCTTCAACAGATCAAATCTTTCTTGTTATGCTTCAATAATATTGTATAGTGCAGGTGCAACTATCAACGACAGAGGTATATATTTGGTATATATATGTGTATACCTGGTAGCTACCAATGACGTGAACTACGACCATTAAATTAGCAGAGGCAATGAGCCAAGCAGGTCTTCTAAGTGCAATGAGCACATTATCATCAACATCTTGACCAAATGCCCAGTAGCCTATAAGTGCCACAGGAAAATAGCAAATTGCGTTGATGAAATAAGCACCTATTGCACCTTTCCACATTGCTATTTTTGATGGCTTCTCAGGCGTTGATGGAATGGTTGCCTGGATTTCTAGCACTACAGCATGCCCAGCAAATGCAAATGAGATCTGACCCAGTGCATTGAATAACCTAAACATGTAGTCTGCTGCACTCCTACTTTTGTATGAGTAGCTCACGTTATCGATCCGTCCATGACCCAAGCAACCTGCCCAGGCTATGGTTGAATAGCTGCAAATCAAATCACATTATATATATATATATATTATGAATAACATCGGAGACCTTTCTGTTTATCCCACAGTGAATTTTTAAAATATCATTGTTTGCTTTACGAACTGTTTCTGGTCATGCAGGGATGGATTTAGAAATTTGTGTTAACGGTATATGTAAATATCTCCACGAAATAAAAATTGTGATTTATAAAGCTAATTAATTATATGAATATTCTTTTTAGTCGGTATCAAATTTATCATATGTTTTCAATAATTTGTATATTTTGACACTATAATTTTAGTTGTGTCTAATTTAATACTAACGCAAGATATTAATTTTTTATTAAGTATTTCTAATATTTTAAAACTATTAGTATTATATATATGATCAACTAGTACTTTAAACTGTACCTCAAAAAGTTAATTATTTAATGAACTTATTTGTAAAAAAAAAAATACAGAAATAGCACTAATCATATTATCATAAGCTAAAAAAAAATTTAAAAGCTAAAATCACAAAAAAACAGTAAATTATATTTCAGACACAAATTGAGGTCAAACAAAATTATGATAAAAAAAATACAGAAATAGCACTAATCATATTATCATAAGCTAAAAAAAAAATTAAAAGCTAGAATCAAACTTAATACACAAAAAAACAGTAAATTATATTTCAGACACAAATTGAGGTCAAACAAAATTATGACTTTATTTTAATTTAAATATTACATTAATACGTTCACATATAAATAAAAAAATACTAATTAGTTCAAGTTAATTAGTTTTATCATTATATAATAATTAGATAGTATATTAAACTTTTAAATGAGTCTAAATTATTATTTGACAAAAGAATTAAGCATATGAGTAAAAATAAATTGTTAAGTGTGGGGCAAATATAATTTTTTATTATGAAGGCAAATATTATAATTAAGAAAAAATTTTTAAAACTCAATATTCTCTCAAATATTGACTAAAGTTACCGTTATAGGAATCTGAGGACTTTCTCCAGTAATCCAAAGGTTAAAGTACAACAAAAAACCAAACAACAATAGAACTCCTGGAGTAGCCACCATGAGAAGTAACAGAGGTTCAGCACAGTGGCACCATTCACGGCTACATGACTCAGAAAAGAAGTAACAAAAATATTTGGGAAGCGGCTGTCAGGGTTTTGAACTCTACGAATTTGACAGAGACTAT
The DNA here is from genome assembly GCA_949677035.1 of Omphalea diandra. NCBI lineage: Eukaryota > Viridiplantae > Streptophyta > Magnoliopsida > Malpighiales > Euphorbiaceae > Omphalea > Omphalea diandra. The sequence continues at coordinate 46,776 of CATIWR010235801.1, read as the reverse complement.
TTTTAAAGACATTAATTCATACTTAATTATCTAATTAACATCTATAATCTAGAACTATTAACTTCTGAATTCTAATTAAGTAAAGCAATACTATCAGAAAAATAATTAAGTACCTGAGTGACATGATTGCAGCTGCTAGCGAAACACCAGCCACAGAATTGAAATTAGGAAGCTGAGACAAGAAGAAATGAATACCACCAAAGATCAAAATCCAGTAAGACTGCCTGATAGGGGTGCAACTTGTGCAGGTCATCTCCATAAACTTCTTTAGACACTTCCCTCCGGTGACCATGTACACTATATTACATCCTACTTGAACTATCAATTGCTGAGGCAGTACAATCCATGGCCCCAGTTTTGGCCCAAAAGCATGCTTACCGAGGTCCAGATATCGATCAAATCGAGTCCCAGGAACACATTCATGGAGTTGTATCATTTGCCACATCGTGTTCAAGGTTATGCACCATGATAACGCTAGAACCATTGTTCCTGGACCCCTGACACAGCATAATAAGACAAGAAACATTTACAGTTATTTTCTATTGTAAGTTTATTATTCTTAGTTCTTTGGACGTCCAAATATGTAATTGTCAGGGCTTGGAACTCCTGACCTTATGCGTTATATGCAAGCACTTGGTCATTCGTATAGTTAATTCTTTGGATATCCAGAGTGTGTAAAGGCGAAACAGACTGTAAAGATTTGAATTTTAACTTTCTATGTCAGTTTTGCGTATACATTTGCTCACATCTAAGGTTTGAATCCTTAAGTATTTGAAATATTAGCTACACTTGACCACTCAACTACTCGTGGAGTTAGTTTTATAGTATTCTTAGTTTAGTTGGAGTTGCAGTAGTAATATCATACCAGCCTAAGTAAGCCATGGCATAAGGCAGACTGAGAACGCCTGCACCTATCATGGCTGTAACTGTGTGGAAAGTTGAGTACCACCATTTGGCCCTGCGGGAGGGGTCTCCATCCATCCATTTCTGGACGGACTGATCTAGATCTTCCTGTTTTCGAGTTCCAAAACAGGGGGAAAATTGTTAGTTAAGAAATGTTGTGGAACAAAGATAGGTAATTTCTTCATGTCATACACAAACCTTGGAAGGGGGAGGAGAAGTTGAAACCATCATTGACCAACCCAAGAAGCAGGCCCTTTCAATATGGGAGTTCAGTGATCATCATGATGTATATAAATAGCTAGTGCTCTATGGTTTCTCAAAATTTTTTATTGCATAAAAGGCGAAAAAGGAAATTAACTTCGGTTTTGGTCTTGTGCTCCCATTGATGTCTTCAGTCCTATTTTAGAAAAGAAAATATTAAAAAGAAAATGGAGAATCTTTTTCATATTTAAAATGACGTTCGAATCCCACCATCTACAATTTGTTGATGAGTTTGTGCCGTTTAATAAAAAAAGGGAAGACTGACTTGAGCAATGAACTTCTTTTAATTAACTATTTAACAATGCAAGAGACAAAGCTCAAGTATTGTACACCAAGGGTCATTAATGTATCTAGTTTATGAATCAGTCCACTTTAATTTTCCTCTTTAATTTAAAGTTATATTTACATTCATAGAATTGCTGAATTTCTAGATTTGGAGCCAAAGATGGGAAGTTTTGGTTGGTTGGAGGTGATTTGCATCTATCCTTAAATCATTACGTACTTATCATATTTCGTGCTTTGTTTAAGGGAAGGGGCCATTTTTTCTTCCTAGAACGATAAAAGAAAAATGGGTTCGTGTCATTTTAAAGTTTGGCGAACTGGTGGGAGTCTTCTTCTCTTTTGTGATGAAGTGTCCCCATTAGCTTTGGAGGCCAAAAGATGATTGACAAGCACTAATGCCACAAAAATATAAGATGTAATACCACTTCTCCTTTCTCTCATATTAAAAATTTAAGAGCCATGGGCTTTGATTAAGTAGAATCCCAGTGTAAACCTACTTAACAAAGAAAACATCAAGAAGTTCACATTACTGGTCACTTATACATCACAATGATTATGGTATTAATAAATTCCAAGCGACCATGTGCAATTAGGGTCTATTCATGTGGTCCAGTCCGTTAAAAAATATGAAAAGATATCCATTTCATGATGATATCTTGCAGGTGCTTGCAAGTCACCATCCTAACCAACTTTTGCCCCCCTGAATTATAACATGACACGTCCCCACTCACGTTTGCCATCAATTCGCCTTTAGACGGAGCAGCTAGCTAGAAAAATACTATGTTTATTGCCGTTCATGTCTCGAGAAGGGACGCTCTCTACCAGTGAAGATGTTAATCTCAAATCTTTTGCTGTATAGATAGCTAACAGTGGCCCTGCTCACAAGGAATTTACTGAGATAAATAGAAAAGGGCTCTCTGAGAGGAACAATATAGTTATGAACTAAAAGAAGCAGAACCAGGCACATCATGTCATCATTGGATAAACATTCATCTGGAAAAGTAGATTTCTAACCAAGCTAAAAAATGATTTTAAGAAGCAGACCTAGCTAGTTTATAATAAAATTGAAAAGAAAGAAAAGCCTTATCACAAGAATTATCGTTTTTTTATCAATTACATGTAACCATTAGTGAGTCTTCAACTGTGCTGATAGAATTATTAGTCTACGGGACCCAAAGGTGAATATAATTGCCGAAGTAGTTCCGTTATTATACTGATTTACAGCACTCAATTAAAGTTCTTATTAACTCATAAAGCCACCTCCAGGCATATTAGCTGGTCCTTGGGATGAAACGTGTCCCTGAGACACTAATTGTGACCGGCCGGAACCTTGAACATATGCTTGACTCATCGTTGTCCCAACCAATTGTTGTTGCTGTGGAAGCTGCTGCTGCTGCTGCTGCAACTGTGGAAGCTGCTGCTGCTGCTGCTGTAACTGTGGAAGCTGCTGCTGTTGTTGAAGCTGTGATAGTTGTTGTTGCTGTTGCTGTTGCTGCAATTGGGAATGCGACTGCTGATGTTGGAGTTGTGGAATCTGCTGCTGTTGTTGCAGCTGTGGAAGTTGTTGCTGCTGTTGCAGTTGCGGAAGTTGTTGCTGTTGCAGCTGATGCTGCTGTGGTTGCATCTGCTGGTGATGTTGCTGCTGGATTTGTTGCTGTTGTTGCTGTTGGCTGGATATCTGTGGCTTAAACACAACCATATCCTGATTCCACATAAAGCTCAGGTAAATTTGGCTGATTCACTGACTGGATGTATTGGCTTAACCGCATGCTCAAGTAACTAACAAAGATAAAGCACACTACAAAAGGAACATTCAAGACAAAAGGACACTGGTACATGCTGCAAAATTTCTATTCCTTGTGATCTTAAAGGAACTTTTCAATGTTGCAGGAATGGGAAAATGTTCAGAAATCTTACCCCCGGAAAAAGCATCCCTATCAAGCGGCAAGCCTTATCTGAGACAGAAAGCAGTAATGTCTGTGACGGCAACTGGATGACTGCACACTTGGGAAATTAAGAATGACATTCAAAGTCAGGAAAGCCCATCTAATAATATACAAGTCCTGGTTTTCACACTTCGTAGCAAACAATAATGAAATAAAACTAAAACAGTGAGAATTTATGAAACCATGGATGGCCTTGTGTAATTTTTTTCAGAGAGTTATTCCCTTCTCTTTTCTTATCTTCTTTTTCTATGAAAATGAGCAAGAGCAATTATACATTTGATTTTTGGTTTCACTATTATTTCTTCAACAGTAATATGAATCACATATCAATGGATAGTATTAAAAGCTTCAAATGTTAATAGATTCTGAACTTTGACTTATTTGCCCCATTAAAAAACTTTGGAAATAGACAATTTAGTCCACAACTTCCATACCAAGTAAAACCTGTTGTTTGCAAGAGCTTATCTCATAAGTAGCATCTCGGAGTTTAGTTGCATCAGTCATCAAATAATCCTGAACTTTGATTCAATTGCAACTTAGGCCAAACCTTGAAATAACCAATTCTGGCCATAAATTCCATAATTGGTTGCAATTCCTACCAGAAGTCAACAAGAAGCTTCAAAGGCATTTCTTGCAACTCATGATGGAAATCGAGGTTACAATTGGTTATTTTCAGAGATCTTGACCAATTTTCAAGTTGCATCAAAATTTATAATTTTTGTGAGGATTAACCATAAATTATTTCAATTCCTCATTAAAAAAATCAAATTATTTGAACACCAATTAACTGCAGAATTACATGTGACTGCATATTATAAGAACAACTGGGTCCTTTTATTTAACTCCAGTGATCAGATAAACATATTTTCAACCAGAGCAAATGCAGAAAAGTTGTCCCCAAAGACTCAGTTAATTCCATGCAGGGACACATCGGAAGCAATTTTCATCATGTCCACATGTGCACTCTCAAGAAAATTTAAAGCAGTAAGAAAACCTAGTTAAAGTAAGAACAAAAAAATACCTAGTAAAAACAAGACCAAAATTTTGCAACTATCAAGGCAAGACAGCAAACTGCCTTTGCACAGCAACTGGACCGATCCGAAACGTTATCCAAAACCAGTATAAATACACACACACACACTATAATTTTTCAATACATATGCATATATGTATTTATTTTTAATTACATATATGTTTAATTTTTAAACACTTATGTTTATATGCATATATATGTAGAAATTCTATTTTTTATAAATTTAATTTTTTAAAATATATATATATATATATACTCTATTTTTAATAAATTTAATTTTTTTAAGAAAAAAGATCCTAAATATCCAAATACCTGAATTGAACCTGACCAATCCATTAGTTCCAAATATCCGAATCGGACCGAACCAAAAATCGATTCAATTCAGAATGGATTTTTTTTATTTAGGTTCAGCACCGGTTCCTTCATTTTCCAAATAACTGATTTCCGGTCCGGTTCCGGATAATTTCAAATAACCAGGACCAATCACCTCTAGCTATCCTTCACTACCAGTTCAATTGAATATAAGTAAGAGTTTAGCAAAATTGTAATAGGTAAAATGTAGAATATCAGGATTCCAAATCCATTCATGATGATGACTAAAGTTAGTGATGATTGCAGAAAAGAAAACTGCAAAACTGAAGAAAGGCACGGAACAATAGTAAAAAAAAAAAAATGAAAAAAAAAACATATATCTAAACGAATTAGGATACAGCTAACCCTAGGAGTAGGAGACGTCAAAGAAATATGACCATTTGGGCAACTTACAAGCTTCTTTTCTTGCAGTTGTCCAAGAAATCCATGCTGATTCATTGCCCGAAATACTAGAAAATCCGCTTTCCCAACATACTGCCTACATCAAAAAAGAAAACTGGGAAGGATAAGAACTACAACAAATTCAGAAGTCTGCACAAAACATAAATGATGCAAGATAGACAATAAAATTTTCCAATAACAGTGATTACTTGTTATTCATGTGGTCTTGAGAAATGAGCCGAACTATTTGCATCGTTGGTGGCCAGTTTGCCGCAAGCCTGAGAAGGACACCAGAGAATTCATTAATCATTTGAATATTTATTTCTCTTGCATGTACATGAGTTTGCATTTTGTGTTTAGATGCCACACAAGAAGAAAAGACAGTAAAAGAAGAATGCAGTTCAAACGACACACAAATACAACTCAAACACAGAAGGAATCTCACCACTTTTTTCCTTATGATGCTTGAAAGAAGAATGAATTGTAGTTTTGCAAGGATTCAGAACTTATGACTTGATTTAGATCATCCACAAGAAGTTGTGTTTTATCTCTCTAATTGCATAGTGTTTGTTTTCAATAATTATAAGAACAAAACAGCATATAGTATTATGAAATGATAACACAGTCAAATAGATTTTTTCCAGCTTACAGAATTCCGTTCAAGCGGACACTTTAAACCATCAAATAATATACAGGACTCTTATTTGAATGGTTCCTAGTATGTTTTAGAAGATCAACAATAATTGGTTCACAACTTCAATTCAATTCAACTCCGCGTCGATCTTGAATTCTTGATGTTGTTCAGTCAGCTATACGAGTCATTTTCTTCCATTCTACTCTATTTAACATTACATTTTAAAATCTCCAATATTTCTAAACCAGAGAATATGGAACATCCATCAATTTATAGGTTCACCTAGTTGTTCACCATAATTCTACCTAACTGGCAATTAACAACTAGCAATTACACACAGTATTAGATAGAAATAGTTCATACAAACAGTACTTTCATCTAACAAAACAATTGATTAGTACATAATTTCATTTTAGCAGTATTAGATAGAACCTGATCAATTTCCCACTGGAAATCTACGACAGGTCCCATGGAGTAAAGGTATTCTCAAACCTAATCCTAGAGAATATATTCAAGAGAACATGGTTCCTAGAGACAACACATTTATAGATCTACTTTACCTGACGATTTCATTTAATAATAGTGTCTGACACTTGGACATGGAAAGAGGTACTATTGCTGCACAATCCAAAATATTATAAATTATTCCCAAACATGAGGCTGATACTTGCAGACCTACCCATACTTGGCATCGGCCTATCGGGGAGTCTATCAGTCAGTTTGGTCGACTTCAGTTCGGTTTTCACCAAAACCAAATTACCAGAATTTTATATTCGTAGAAACCAAACTGAAATTTTCAATGAACTAAACCAAACTGAATCTGGGTCATTGGGTTTTGTTCAGTTTGAACCAAATTTTTAAAAATATATATATATTTTTAGAAAAATTTTTTAGTATAAATTATATTATTTTAATTATTCACAGATATAATTAATTTGAATTATATTTAATTTATTCTTAAGTATAAAATCATATTTGTATCATCTATTTTAAAAAAAACTTTTTTAAATAGAAGTTCATTTAATTTGATGTTGATTTTGATTTTTCAAAACCAAACTAAATCAACCAATTTTTTTTTAAAAAATGAACCGAACCGAACCGAACCAGCAGTTCGTTTGGTTTTTCAGTTAGAAAAGAATAGTGGACACCCCTACTAGCCTAACGTCCATGCAACATACCCCCCCCCAAAGAAACAATTTGTGTTCAATTTTCTTGAAATTAAATCTGATTTAGAGTAAGTCCTCTTCATAGGAAAAGTGATCCCAACACACAACGAAGCAATTAAAGCAAGTCGAGAATGATTCCATTTTAATGAGTATGGCTTTCTAGTCAAATGGAGGGTGAGTTACATATGCCAATTTCAACATTGAAAAACTGAGTTGCCAAAGCAACTTAAATAACAGACATGTTTGTATAGGTCGATTATTAACTGAAATTTGATAATCCTGAACTTACGTCTCAGATGCTGAAGCATTCCTATAACCCTGCAACAAATAAATAAGGCATAAGGTCCATGCACAGAGCAAAAAAAAAAAAGCTGAACTACATAGAATAGCAGCTATGGACTGGAGAAGTGAAGAAACACTATGAATAACTATAGAGAGGCATGTTTTCATGAATATCTATCAGGTGTTTCAAACATACTTCCAATCTGGTGATAAAGACAGGTTGCCCTTGACGCTGTCCAGACAAATTTCCCTGCATGCATTTTCAGCAATCAAAAAGAAGAATTATTTCACAAATAAATAAAAGCAATGATGAAGAGTAATTAGTTTCAAAATCTTCACCAAAGGTGGATGAAAGTATTTTAACATGAAGTTACAAAAACAATAGCAATAAGAGCTTATATAAAAAAAGCTAATTAATTACTAATCCATAGAGACATCCATCAGATTGTAGATACTGCACAATACATGGTCCACAGCATTTTAGGTCATTTTACCTTTTCCTGACCCAAGGGAGTTGTCAAGGCAGTAAAAAAAGGACATTCTGAATAGTTTCTGTCTCGGCAGAGATTAATGACGACTATTGCATATAAGAAACTACCAAATGCCTTCCTAATTTAAGTGGAGGAAGGCCGTGGAAAGGAGAAAAGATAAAGATGTGAAGGCATGCTCTAAATTTGATGAAGTTATTCAAAGTGGAGGATTGGAAAACTTTTTCTATTAGCTTTAGGGTATCAAGGTTAAAGGTGTCTTAGATTTCCCAAACAATGCAAACAGCATCAAAAGGAAGACAAAAGGAAATTATGCAGATCTTAGAAAATGCCACACTTTGGCCTTGTTTGGTTCATGGAATGGATTAGTTATTCCATGGCTATCCTATGCAATAAATATTCTACATTTAAAGTTGTATAAAAGCTAGGACTAGTTAATCCATTCTCTATTCAACATGGAATAGCTTTTCTATTTCTATTCTATTCCATGTCATCCCATACCATTCCATGAACCAAACTAATCCAAAATTGTTGTTTTTGGATGAAATGAAAAAGAATAGGATAAAGGTTTCTAAGATTTTCACTAGTACTAAAAACAAATAATTTATAGATCAATTCTTTTCTTTTAGGTGGTTTCAAAGGAGGAACTAGTAAGTCCCAATATTAAGTTCAAACCTACCCCTCAAACACCTGATTTGAATGCTGAAGCTCTGGACAGTTTAGAATGTTTGCAGATTTGTGAAAATTTACAGTTTTGGTGAACTTCCCAACTCAATCAAATCATCTTCATCCCACATCCACAAATTAGTAACGTGATACAGAACAAATTACAAGTGGAAATATTACACGGCATGCCCAAAGTTAGTAGTCTACGAAGTAAAAAATGACAACTTTTGAAGCATAGAGGAATAAGCATGCCAAGAGTTCCTGTAACCTTGAAACACTGATATCAGCTATTTGCAAATCCATCATAAATCTTCAGCAAAAATACATCCAGACTTACCTCCCACACTCTAACGTACTTGGATTGTGCTGATTGCAAAGCATTTGTTGTCTGCTGTGATGATGGTATGCTAGCGGCTGAGTTGTTATTCACACCAAGTGACTGCATCCCAGGTTGTGCTGGTTGAGGCATTCCTGGAGTCGGAATCATGGTGCTGGATCCAGAAGAAACACCTGATGGACCAAGACTACCCATCATGTTCTGATGCGTGCCAATTCCAGTCTGCACCATTTGTGCTCCTGAAACATTTCCTTGGCTCATGCTAACAACTCCTTGAAGGTTTGCCATTGGTTGTGAAATCCCAATATTTGAATTTCCAGGTATATTAGAAGTTGCAGAAGCGAACGAACCAAGACAAGAGTTTGGTGCAACTTGTGAAGTTCCTGTAAGAGTTCCTGATCCTGATATTGAAGTGATACCTGGTTGTCCTGATGAAAATACAGTCTGAGCAGCAGGCACAGAAGATGCCATTCCACTAGAAATCATATTTGACATATGCACTGCCACAGGAGTTGGATTCATTGATGGAAGAGCAATAGAAGTTCCTGCAGTTAATGCAGCGGAGTTCATCACTTGGCGTGCTTGAGAGAGATTATTCAGTATGCTAACATTCGCTGCACCAGGGGGCACAGGACGTATAGATGGGGGCATCCCAGTGACAGTCGGTTTTAATTCTGGCATATTTTCACCACCTGTAATCATCTCTTGAGTAGTTGTAGGTGGTGAAGAAGTCTGCAACATTGGAACAGCTTGAGAAGTAGGACGTGCAGATGGAATATGTGGAAAAGTAGGTCCAGGTGCCACAGATGATACAGTGGTTGGTTCCTAGACATGTCAGATTATGAATTTATAACCAGGTCCATAACTAGTAATAGCCATAACATGACAGAAGCAACCATATTTCCAGCAATAGCGAACAAAATTAGAACTGTACTTACAACTTTGACAGTTGCAGTTGGAACATTTCCAACAGAAATTGGTGGCCGGTTCATGATAGATCCATTCACTAAAATTAAAGAAGTAAACAATAAGCCAAGCAGAATATCAAAAAAAGTATCCAAAGTTGGTAGTTAACTTATGACATTACGAAAAATAGCTATCACTTAAATGTCTCAAACAAATACTTGTCCACTTATTTCCCTGGTTTATATACTATTTCAAATTGTAATAGAAGTCTAGACTTGTAATAGAAGTCTAGACTAGCACTGACAATAAATCATCTCACAGGATGAACTACACATAGTAGCACATTCAAATGATTGACGACAGCGCAAATTATCTCCGAACAGTGTATAGTATTTCTTCAAATGAGAACATTTCAAGTTTTAATGCATAACAAGCTAACAAATTAGCAGCCTCTGCAACTACAACAGCCAGTGGTATGCCTCCTCAAGTTGTAAAAGGAAAAATATATCTTCAGTAGCTGAATCTATTGAAGGATACTAATTCCTGAACTAATGAAAATTCAAGCTTAAAGGGTTAAACATATTGTGCATGATTGAAATGCTCATGAAAGCAACTGTTATTTGATAATTTTTTATATAAAAATCCAATCAGATGATGTGTTTCACAGGAGAAAGAACAAATCATGCAAATAGTCAATCAATTAATAATTAAGAAGTAGATAGGATACCGTAAACAACCTGATGGTATTGATGTTGGAGGTGGCCCTGCAACAGAAGTAACTGAAGCGACATCCATTTTTACAGCACTCTGATTTGAAGGCAGATTTGCAACTCCAGGACGACTTAAAGCAGAACGAGCCTCCATGAAGTTCTCAGAAATTAGAACAAGAAAATGAGGATTTTTAACATTGTCAACTGTTGGATCCGTGGCTCGAGGGTTGCGCTTGCCCTACATTCATGAAGTGATGTGTCATGCCCCATTACCAAAGAGTAGAATGTCAAGAATTTCATTATTTTTGATAAATAACAATTGCATATAAGGCTATTATATGCAATATTTGGGTAACATTAGTTGCCTCCTTTCTTTTCTCCTTTTCATGCGTCTACTACTAAAGAGATTGATTTGTGATAGAATCACGGCTTCCATTCATACAGCTCAACACTCAAGTTTGCAGAATCAAATTCCAACCAAGCCAAAAGGATAATGGGTGAGGAAAGCGAATTCCAGTTGATTTGCTAACCGTGCTAGTTCAGTATAGTACAAATTAATGCACGACAGAGAGAACATAATTAAAATTCTTACCGCATTGTAGATTGCTCGAAGCTTAGGAAGCTGTTTAGGGCAAATGACAGACAGGGAAACAAATGACTGCAACGAAAAATGGATATTAGTGCTAGTGAGAGAGAGAGCGAGGGAGAGAGATGCCTATACTAGTAGATTAGCCAAGAAAACAATATGAAAGTACCTGAGGAAATGATTTAGCAACTGTCTCTGCATCAGATAGACGACTTTCTGTTTGGGGATCAATATTTTCACTCTGCTCCAAATTTTGTAGTTGTGGTCTATAGACTGGTGTTGGCAAGGGATGTGGGTTGCTTGCAGCAATAAGAATGCAATGCCTTTGCCCATCTATAGTTTGCGGAGCTTGGCTTCCATTTGCAACAAAAGGAAACATCTGTGTCAAGTAAAAAATAAGTCAGAAATACCCTTTGCATTTGAATGATCGAATTACTAAACTGAACTCAGTTCCTGTAGCTAAATCCTTAGCATATGCTGACCCTGAGCAACTTTATAGTAATGATTAATAATAGCAAGGTTATCAACCAAATAACTAAATACTCTTTCCCAAATCATGTATCATATCAAATCCAATTCAACAAAAGAAGGAGCTCACAAATTGCTTTAACTTCTTGTTCTCAAATACATAGAGATACTGTGATGAACTTTTCTTATACTTGGCTAAATCCAATAAATGGTCATACAGACCAAATTTGCTCCTCAGTAAAGTTCAAGACCCTTTGACTAAGCTTACAAACTTATAAAAGTGTCAGGGGAAATAATAGAGTTCTGTTGCCTTAATTAAGTGAAATGTATGATGCACTGCTGACTGTGCAACCCCTGGCACCAGCCCTCCTAGCAAAACTCAAATCCTTCATTTTCAGTTCATGAAGCATGGGAGAATAAGGGCTAGTCCCCATTTTATAACACTACCCATTGGGTCCAGAAGAAAAAAAAGAAGATAATAACAGCATCCATCAGGACAATGCACTAATCGACTTCACAGTTTGAACCTGAGAATTCAAGGCATGACCATCAACAAATATCCTGAATGTTCTTTCGATGCACTGCTAAGAAAATGGCAGTAGTACATTTGAAGAAATATAATTAGTGAAAAATTCATGTATTAAGAGCACTGATAAATAGAGTCATATGGTTTGACGTGATAATGCTACAAAGAAAGGTCAAAAGAAAAGAAGGGATTTAAATAATTCATGGTGTATGGAAAGTTTCATTATGGGATTTTTGCCTGGTACTACATTTCAGGCCCGGCAGATAAGATGATTAAATCCACTAACCAAACAATGCATATCAGCTGTGTGCAAATACATGGGAGATGGGTAATTGCCATGTTGAGTACAGACCAACAAATGCTCCCACGCAAATAAATTATTGTTAAAAAGAAGATGAAGCTGAAATGGAGAAAAATAGTGAATACCTTGGTAGCATTGTTACTTCCTATAGATAGCTATAAACTGAGCAGAACAAGATTAAATGACTCGTACACTAACTCCAAGCACATTGCAACAACGCTTGGTTGGGATCAACTCAATTGACTTTTCCTTCGTAAAAGAAAGAAAGATCAAGCACAAAAATTGCAACAACTACCATTGTTATATGAAGATAAACAATTTCTAAGGAATAAAGAGGAGTTAGACCTCCAAAAGACAAATTTCAAATATGAACACTGCATACCATTAAAGCTTCAGAAAGCCCTTCGGCAATAGCAGCATCATTGAAGCCACCACCAGAAAAGGGAATGGCTGATAACCACTGTAGAAAGATGTCAACATCTGCTGTCCAGCCACTTCGTTGCACTAGGCAAGCTAAAAAAGAATGAAAAAAATGAGGATGTTACTTTTGTTAGTTGGCCAAATATGGCAAATTCATAGTGAAGAAAAAATTTGAGATTTAGTATCACAGTACTAAGGCACATATGAAGGTAGAATTACAATGTAATTACAGAAATCCAGCACATTGCAATACCACAGCAATCCATGCTTAAACTATTATTTATCATTATTATTAAACTAAGTTATAGTAATATAACCATTTTTTCTTTTTCTGTTTAAAATTTTAAAATAAAGGAGACAAAGGAAAGTATGTTTAAATTATTGTAATCATTTGGATAGTGTATGATTTGGATAAATTTAAATTTGACATCATACAAAGACAATCATGAAACTTGAAGGAGATTGATTCACAAACATCAGGTAATAGACGTTGATGGAATAATAGTATTCTATTATTCTTTCCTTATTTAACATATTTGTATAGCTGTATAATAGGGCTGTTTTTGAAGATCCCTTGATTTCCTCTCTAAGATCCTAATTACTGCTATATCTAGTTGTATATATTTATTCTGTAATTCAGTCATTATTCTTTCCTTATTAGACGCTAGGTTTAAGGGATTCCATTCTCTGTTATTGCTTATATATTGTAAACCTTTTAGTGGAATAAAGCAAAGAAAACTTTTCGAAAAATCTCTTTAACTTTGTCAATAGACTCATGCATACCTGAAATTTTTCAGAAATATGACTCCAAAACTAAAATCCAAAATTACAAAACTGAAATTTCTTTGACAAAACTGTTAGTCCTTAAATTCTAAACCAGCCAGGAAATTCTATTTCAACCCTCCAAGGCACCATAGAACCATGCACAAGCCACACAAATATTTCAAATGAAGATTGAAGAAGAATGCCAGAAGAAATGCAGCATTATATTTGTTCCTCAAGTGAAACAACAACAATATGCAATCAAACCATTAAATGACTTTATAAGATAAATAAGGGGATCAATGGAAAGATATACCAGAATAAGATCCATGAGCATAAAATGTGACCAGCGAGAGCTCAACAACAGAAGTCGATGGTTTCTGCGATTCATAAAAAGAACATTAAGCACAAACACATGAAAGTTATTGTAGTAAGCAAGAATAAGCAAGACAAACAATTTATGCTTAAAAAGAAATTTGTATAAAAAAGTGTCAGCAAGATCTCCAACTGACAAATTAACAAAAAAACAACAAAAAGTATTAATGGTAAACAGAAGTTAGAAGGAAGAATTACATTAACATTAAATTTTTTTTATTAAAAAAAGAAAACATTCAAGGTAACTATCAACCCAACATCCCTACTAAGCAAGACCATTAGTGTAGCCAATTTCTACTAAAATTAAGATGGAAGAAAACTAAGAACCTAGGCAAAGAACTGCCTAGTCAGAAACTTGTAAAGTTTGTTGAATAATCTAATTAAGCACTATTATCTACTTACGAAAACTTAAAGAGAGAGAGAGATAGAGAGAGAGAGAAGAGCTGATTCTTGTAATCTGTAACTGAAAAATTAAGAAAGAAATACATCAAGAAAAAAAAGTGCAGCAGAATTCAAATAGGCAAAATGTAAGTACCACATGTGAAAATGCAATAAAATTATGCTCTCACATTTTGGAGTACCATCCTTAATAATGTAACAAAGGAAAAATACTGTATTTGCAAACTTGGTGGTACATTAAACAGGCAATACCAACTTGATAAAGGTCAGTAACAAGAACAAGATTGTTATAACTTTATCAGTGTGGAAATATATTTTACCTGCCCGACCATGTCACTGCCACAAAAAGACCTGTACCAAGAGATCAAGGGTTATAATGTGCATATGCCTAAAGACAGACAACCTGAACAGAAAAAGTAAGTACACATATATTGATATCCTTTTCTACATAAGTCCCATCAAATGCTAATAAGAAAGTTCCCAAGATGGTCAGCATCCTCATAGTGAACCTTAAATCCTAATTATTGAAGTTGTTGACATGTATAAACCTTAAGCGATGTGAATCAAGTAGCAATGGAGTCCGTATATGAGAGAACCAAAAAACAAGAATTGTAACAGAACGTATTATCCCAACCAGAGGTAAGATAATAAGTTCAAGTAGCTTAAACTTATGGGAAGAAGGTGGAGTTTTGCTTGTCTATAGACCCCCTGACAACCAAAAAGATAGAAAAAATGCATGGAGGAAACGTTTTTGAAAGTGTAGAATCTGATTATCTTTTCCAAGTAATCTACATCAATAAAATAGCTGTAGTCCCGTTATCAATGACATTGAGTTGTTTCTCTGCCATATAATCATGATCCAGATGTTTTCTTCTAGAATCTCAAAGGAGCCTTTTGGTTGGCTAGATGCACCACTATTCACCATAATGGAAAATTTTCCCCAAGCAAAGTACATAAACTAAGTTCGGGTTGAGGCCTAGTTGCATTGAACAAGGAGACACGTTACAAAGCTTAACCGACTAATGACCCAATTATCAAAGGAGAAGAAACTGAAAAAGAAAATTATCATTTTAGGGTTTCCAAAAAATACATGCACTATATAATTGCAGTTCCAATACAGTTTTATATGCTTTGCTTCACATCCACTGTATGCTCAAGCAGGCCTCAAGTACTTGCATCTACTTCAAATGCCGTAATCACCAACAACTCAGGAGACGTTAGTCCAAACCATGGTATTGACCAGAACACATATAATTCCATCATTCTGACTCATATTAAGCACCAGTCCAGTAATCACATAGCAGCAGAAGCGAGTGACAACCAAATATCACAATCCACAATCTAACAAATTACGAAGTCTACGAATTATTATTAAAAAGAAAAAAATCAAAACTCTTATGTAAATTGAAAGCTGATTATATTTATTTTTTTAACAGTAAAAATAGAAGGCAAGGAAGCAATTTCAGGCGTAATACCTAATTATCTTTTCAAGGTAATCAGAAAGAATGGTTTGCCAGAAGGGGCCCATGCTAGCGGAGCCTTCAACGGCTACGATCAACTGTTTCTCCGCCATGGCAAGTGGAGGCGATCACAGCTTTGCTTGCGTCGGTTTCGTTTGGTGTTGTAGTTTTAGGACTTCAATAATTTTGATTGGTTTTTCTTTCTTTTTTTTTTTTTTCCCACAACCAGTATTTTAAAATGAGAATCCCATTCGCAGTAGATTAACATTTTATTTCCGGGAAAGTACAGATGGGTCAGACGAAATTTTTTGCCTAAAGATGAAAGTTGGCAATGCGAAAGTGAGTCAAGTCGCAAAATATTAACATTTTGATTTGACAATTTTTTTAATAAGATTAATTATAATTTTAAATTAAAAATTTATACTATTCAATAAAATAATTAATATTTAAATAAAATTATAATGTATAACATAATTGATAGAAAAAATTAGCCTCTAAAGTGAATGTCTCATGTTTTACGGGGTATTTTGGTTGTTTTAATTTAATATTTTTATTCGAAAGTAAATTTTTGATAAATAATTTTACAAATTTAAGATTTTTAGATTTAGTTTGATATAAAATTTTTTAAAAAATTTAAAATTAATGTGTTTAATTTATATATAAAATAGTTCAAATAAATTAACCTATATTACTATCTGTATATAATTAACATACACAAAAAAGTTTTATATAATTAAATTGATTATAGTCATCAATTTAATATGAAATATAATTATAATAGATATACATAATAAATTAATATAATTTATAATTGAAACTAATATGAAATATGAAATATAATAATATGATAATATATTATAATATAATAAATAAACATTATTCAAAGTGCTAAATACTTATAAATTTATTGTGACGATCAATCTAATATGAAATATAAATATTATTTAATAGTACTAAATAATTATTCTCCTATCTTAAAAAATATTTAAGGACTATAACATAATAAATAATTATTCTCTTATCTTAAAAAGTATTTACTGACTATAATATATCAAAAATTCAAAATATATAGCCTATGATAATAAAATTTAAAAAAAATTAAAAAATGATATAATTACTCAATAAATTAATAAAAACTATAGTTTTTATAGTTCACTAATCATTTTATTTAAAATAGAATAATGACTTATATTCTTAGTTTTGATTGAAATTTTGTTAAACAAATATATGAAATTTTAATTTAGTGAATAAAAATATATATGAAGTTATATATGTTTATATATTATATTAATTAAGGGTATATTATTAATTATATAATTATATAATTTTTAATAGTTATGGAAGTATAATTTTTCACTATTAAAATGAAAATGTATTTTTTTATATAAATGAAAATGTAAGGGTGAGGTTGAGGAATATAGTTTTTTAATATATAATATTTGCATGTAAATCAAACACTGAAATTCAACTTTTTTGAATTACTTCCCCTTGAAAATTCAGTAGCCAAAAGTCCCTTAACAAAAATAATTTAAGTAATTGACATGTTAAAATATCACTGTCATCATCTTTTTTTTAATGCTATCATAATGTGCCAAAGTTTCACATTATATATTATTTTTAATATAATATATGAGCATGCAAATTTATGAGGCATGACTATATTTTGATATTTAACAATAAATAATAAAATAGGAAAAATGAGTTTATTTCAATTTTTATATATAAATGAAGCTCGATTATTTTGAAAATCTTGAAACTAAAAATTACCAATTTTAAGATTAATTTATGGGTAATTTTTTGTTTTATTTATTTTGTTTATTAATAATAATTTTTAAATTTTTAAATTGCCAATTTAATTAAGACAAATAAAAAATAATTATAATTTACTCCTAACTAAAGTCTAATTGAAAAAATAAATTGATTATTAAACCAAATGACACTTTTATTTTACTTTACTTGAACTAGTATCTGGATGATCATATAATATATTATAACATTAAATTTTTTTATTTTCCTTTTGTATATATTACAAAATATAAATTTAAATAAATAAATGAACACACATGAATACATATAAGCATTCGTGTGTATATTAAATAGTATATTATATAATTACCAATAAAACTATGAATTGTAAAATTCTTTTATAATATATCATTAAGTATTATATTAAGGTAACACTATACATTACGTAATTATATATAATTTAATCGTATAGAGTATAATATACATATGTGTAAAATATTACATGCTATAAATAGTGTTCATATGCTTTAATTTTATGATATTCGATTCAATTCAAATAAAAAATAAATAAAGTTACCTAAATATATTATTTATTTGATTTGATTATTTTCAGTTATTTTTTTTATTATTTTTAATATAGTTATACAATTCAAACTATTCAATATTTGAGCTTTTCTGTAACTTATATTATTTTTCCCATATATAAAATATTATTATTTTAAATTTTAAAATTGATTGTTAAAATTTTAATATATTAAATTAAAATTATATTTATTTTCATAATCTATTCTCATATTAATTATTACTAATATATTCCAATCTAATATTTGAAGTTTTCATAAACACCAAAATCTAAATCATCTTGTTATGGTAAAAATTATGAAGAAAAACAATTGAAATGAAATAAGTCACGAGGCAGTGAAAAGAGAGGAAAAGCAAATTGAAAGACGGAAAAAAATTTAAAATCCAATGGTGAAATTGGAAACCTTTAAAACCATATATTTTTCCTATGATCGTAGAGGAATCAAAAAAAGTAAGGGCATTATAATAAATGAAATTGGACAAATATTATTAGTCAAAGTATAATTTATAATAGATTAATTATAATAATTTTTTGAAATAATTTTAATAACTAAAATTAACTCTTATATATTAAATAATTTATATTATTTAAGAATATGAGATCCCAGATATATAATAATTTCATCCTTACATAATGTCCATCATGATAATTGAATTATGGTCTTGCTCTTTGTTTGAAAAAAGGTAAAATACAGAAAATAAGAATGGAAAATATAATTGATTGTAAAATTTTATTATTTGAGAATGATAAAAATAATCTTTTATTTTTTTAAAATGAAAAGAAAATATGATAAATTGAATTATATTTTTGTCATTGATACTTTTCTATTGAAGAGAAAAAATAAATTTATTTTTTATTCTTTTTTTATTTAAATATAAAGAGAGAAAATAAATAAAAATAAAAATTATTATTTTTTATTTAAATATAAAAAATAAAATTTATTTTTTGTTATTTTTTTTTCTAAATAATTTTTCAAACATAAAATTAGAGCTCACTCTTGACCACTAGGCTAAGAGCGCGTTGGCTATCTCGGATCAATAAAAAGTCATAGCATAATTAATCGAGTCCGGCTTTAATTGAACACTCCTACTAACCGAGAACCCGACCCAGGCAGAGAACCGAAGACTTGGTCGTCTCCACAAGAGCCCATCAGGGCCCACGTTAGGCAGAATTTATCTGATTATCGACGTTGTTGCGTTGTTGGCTGTGTTGTGTAATCTTGACAGCGAAGGAAAAGCGACCCCGACTTTTTTCTCTTTTCTTCTTCTAATATCGAATCGAATGGTTATTCTACTCTATTTTACTGCCGTCCTTACTTTTAGCCTTGTCGGTTCCTGAGTGTGGGCAAAGATGATGCTGCAATATCGCGACCTGGCTAAGCTTAGGACGAAGAAGGTTAGCTTTTTCTCTCTGTTTGTTGGTCCTTGGAATTGGGTTTTTACTAGAATCGCCTTACTGTGCTTTTTTTTACGTGGTGGGTCTGCTGCAATCCTATGAAAAATGATTTCTTTTTTAGATATAGAAATATTGGTCAAGAGATGTAAGTGGATACCCTTCAAGTATTTTTTTTGTTTGTTATGTGCTATGAATTTTGTGTTCTATTGTGTTTTAAGATATGTTCGTGTTGGCCATTTTAACAGATTGTGTTTGAGGATGTAATTGCGGCACGTGATTCTGTTACTCTGGAGCATTTGAAAGAGTTGAGCTCCAAACGTAGAGTAATTGAGGACTCCATTAATGAGAAAAGCTTCATCACAGAAGCTATTGCAAGAGAAATGTCTGGTGGATCCACTTCTCGTTGTCAGCAGGTCATCTTTCAATACCCAAAATGTGATTCTTTTTTTTATTTTTTTAAAGATTTGGACAATTTGCTTTCTGTATTATGTGAAGCTATTCTCTTCATTTCTTTGTATGTTCCACTACTTGTTGAACTTTTTAGAATCTGATGGTTGTTGGATGAACTCATCTACACAAGTAATGTTATTGTCATTTGAATGGTATTGGTAGTGGCCGAATCTTCAAAGCGTGGAATTGTCTGTTTTGAGGCCTAATTTAAGATCAGCTAGATATATTTAAGGTTTTGATATGAAACTTTTTCCATAGTGTTTTTGAACTAGCGAGAATGGTTGTAATAGCATATGCAATTATGTATGCTTTTCGTTTCCTTTTGGCTTTGGATTCATTTGATATGACACAAATAAGATTAAAATTGTAGTTTGATCCAAACCAAGTGACTTAGTTTGTGCATGTGAATTTGCATATTTTTTTGCAAGTGTGAGGTAGGTTGATCTGATTTTTTTATTTTTTTTGTTCAAAATGGATCAGGAACGTCTCAGGCTGGAACAATATCTGCCATTATTGGAAAATTTCATTTCTCATGCAGATGTGATTAGTGGCAACAGTCAGATGGTCCGATGGATTGCACAGCTCAATATTCAATGGAGCAGTGTTCTTAGCTCATCGTCATTCTTTAACCTTATGGGTCCAAAGTTTTTTCAAATTGATAATTTGCGGTTTGAGCTTGGTATGACCCTTTTCCTTTACGGAGCAATACTTAGAGACAGGGCTTTGGAGTTTCTACCAGCAGGTGGGCTTTTTATTTTCAATTCTATGTTAAGTTGGCTTGGGCTTTTTGATTCAGCCATTAAATTCCATTTGCTGCATTTGCATTGTTTTAGACCTAAAGCAATCAGCCTTTATCTTCAGAGAAGCTGCTGGAGTGTTTCATTATCTAGCTGATCAGGTTCTTCCCTCTTTACATTCTACATTATTTATAGAAAGGCCACCAGAAGCCACTTCATCTGTGGCAGCAGCTTTGAGTCTCATTTGTTTGGCTGATGCCCAGGTTAGCCCTTTGGTCTGTACCTCATCCTGTCAATTGTAGTCCTGTACAAATTGGAAACTAGCAACTTCTTTTCTCTATTAAATTATGTTGACTGATAGAAGTTTTTCAGATTATTATCTGTGATAATTGGTG
This sequence comes from Omphalea diandra, assembly GCA_949677035.1. Classification (NCBI taxonomy): domain Eukaryota; kingdom Viridiplantae; phylum Streptophyta; class Magnoliopsida; order Malpighiales; family Euphorbiaceae; genus Omphalea; species Omphalea diandra. Next base: position 25,806 of record CATIWR010235801.1, on the reverse strand, counting down.
ATATGACTATGTGATAGGCTGTATACATAACAAAGGCTGAAGAAACAGGAAGTACAGGTTTTGGTGTTTTGGCAAAGCTACACAAGGGCATTGCAGAATTGCTCTCTGAAGCCATTGGTGCTTTAAATTCTGGCATTGGAGAGTACAAGGCTATTTCATCACGCTTTTTGGTATGTATATGGTGCATGGTTATTGTCTGGATTGGATTTGTTCTTGTTAATGGCTCATAAACACAAATGTGTAATTCATGTTGCTACTGAGAAATATTTGCCTCTGGATGGCCTTATGCATTTTTATATATATGTAGATTTCTTACAACATAAATGGCTAAAAGAAGGCAAGGCAAAATAACTCACTACTTTCTGAGCTTAGGAGTGCCATTTTGCGTCTTATAATCGAATTAGTCAGTCTTTCTCCGCCGACTGAGGCATCCTTCATTCAATCTAGATAGATAGTTAGAACGAGCAGGGTCAACAAAGCCTGGTATTCGCCTCTTTCAATATGATGCTGTATGGCAATTGCCTGCTGTTTTTGTTGCGTGGTATGCCGGCTAAATTAGAAGGCCGCATTTGTAGTATGAGTATGAGCTTAGATTATGTATTTAGGATGGATGTTTGAAGACTTTAACAAACTAGATTTAGTTGAACTGTCAAATTAAAAATCAGTAGCTAATTGTACATGGTTTTCTAGAGCATGTATCAATTGCCTGTCATGTTGATAAAATTTCCAGAAAACAATCAGTTCTCAAGTCAAGTACAAAAGCACAATTGAATGTTAAGAATTGTATTGAATTTGTGCAAAATTGAATTGAAGCTTTTGGTCTAACTTTAAATGCATCAGTTCTGAATTAGTAATGGACATTGGGTTTTTCTGTTATTCATTTATTTTTTGAAGGGTGAAATAAATATAATTTCCATTTGTGTGTGTGTGTGCAACTGTGTGTAAAGAGCTTCAAATCTGGGCAACATTAGCTTTTCAATTAGAATTCTTGAATAAACGGATGTATTTCCCCAATGAGAGAATATATATGGAGTAGGACAAAGCAAAGATGAATGTTTTTAAGGTGCAAGAATTGCCATATTAATGGTGCTTGTAGGATTTGTTTTGGGATAAATTTATGTTGCTTTTACAATGTATTCCAAGCCTATTATATGCTTTACTGATTTGTTTTGCATGATGATTCAAATTGAGTTTCTGTGTTATTTACAGCATATAATTGATTTTTCTCTTTGTTTCTGGTGGACTGCTAATCTACCACCTCCACCACCCCACATCTCAACACACAAAAGCCTCTGGTCTTTTCTCTGATGAGAAAGAAAGTGTAATCTTTGTGCTCACATTTTTTATTTGTTGCTTGAATGTCATATTTCGTTTCTCGTGTAGTTCCTATATGCTCCTATATCCTTTATGTTTTGTGCAGGAATTTTTATCATGTTGCAAAGCTCTACAAGAGTTACGAAGTCGGACATACTTTGCGGAAGGTTTAAAGAAAGATGGCCAAGTTGGAATTGCCATTGGAGTTCTTCATGATGCATTAATCAATGTAAAAAAGAAAATGCCAGGAGACGATTCATGGAAGTCTGTATTTATAAAAGAAGCTGAAAATTCTGCAGATACCCTCAGGAAGTTTGAACATGAGAATGAATTTGTTTGGCATGAGAAGATTGCTTCTGGGGATGAGTTGCCAACACTACATGGTAACAAAATTGTGAAAATAGAACATTATCGGCCCCAAAGATGGGAGAGGGAACTTGCTTTTAAGATATAAATATAAGTATAGAGAATAGCAGTATAGAATACCTGGCTTCATTTCGAGGAAGCAGGGGGTAGTTGAGCTTCTTGTTTTCCTCACCTTCTAAATATGCAAAAGTTGAAAGGATGTTCTTCTGTTTTTTTTTTTAAGTGACTTGTCAAAGGCCAATCAGTGAAATGGCAGGTTCAGGTGTATGGAGACGGATGATTGTATAGCTTATTGTAGCATTGTTTGTTGCATCAGCTCACATAAGAAGAAAATTTCCTTGCTTGCTTAAGATAAATCGTACATTTTATGTTGTGAGTACATTAAAGAGTACTAGTTTTTTACGGTTTTTACCCGAGACACTTGCACCAAACTGCAGTGTTTGTGGCTGATGTTGCAAATAGGTTCAGGAAAATCCCAAAACTGGGTTGGTGACCATGTAAACTATAATGACTCGTGACATCCTAGTTCCCCTGTAAAAATTTCCAGAAAGAGAAGCAATGTTGTGCTGTCTCTCTTCTCTGCGTTAACAAAATATTCAATGTTCAAACACCCACTTTATCATCCAACTCCATCCAAATTGAAGCAATGTATGGGCTACCAGATATTACCGTGTGATCTTCGCACATAACGCAAATATCTAATGTTATCAAATTTGAACCACATTGAGAGGGTTAAAATTCGTCCCGACGCTAGAATTCCACAAACGAGTTGTGAAAATAAGTTGTGAATCCGTATATAATTATAATAATAAATTTAATATTTAATATTTTTGTTAATTAATCAATTAAAAAATTAAAATTAATATATAATAATAATAATAATAATTAAAATTTAATTATTATTTTATACCAAAATTATTATTAATTAAATAAAATAAAATTTTTAAAATTTATAATTATGTACATAGTTAATTATATCAAAAGATTTATTGATCATATCTTTAATATGTATAACGTAATTTAAAAAAAAAACTTATTAAACTTGAATAAAATAATTTTTGATAATTAATCAAACTAAGTGTTTCATAATAAAAAATAAAATTAACAAAATAATAAAAATAAAATTAACAAATAATTGCAAATTATATATGTATATATAAGTTAGTTGTAACTATTGATTTATACATTTAATTTTATGTGACATAATTTTAAGAGAAATTTTATTAAATTTGAACGAAACAATCTTTAATAATCTATTGCATTGCTATTTGCTCTTATATACTTAAAATTTTGAACAACTAATAGAATTTTAATTTTCAGTTTATAATTCTTTACGTTGTAGTTTTTTCTAATTTACTATTTAGAAGTTTGTAATTTTAACTTTTTAGATATTCTAATTTCCTAATAAGGATTTTTTTATATGATCTTAATATTCTATTTAGAATTTTTTATTTTTTAGACTCTTAATTTCTTATATAGAAGATTTATTTTTCTATATAACAGTCGAGTTTTCTAATTTTCTATTTATAAATTTTTTTGATATGATAATTTTTTATAACATAATATAAAATAATGACATGTGGTTGTATTATAAATAATTATTTGACAAATGACAAACAATATTTAAAGTTAACTCCGAGACTAAAATTAATAATATTTATTGATTAGTTGCGATCTGCATATTGCGCGATATAATTATAACAATAAATTTTAAAATAAATTTAATATTTTTTATTAAATAATGAATTTAATAAATAATTATTATTTCATAAAAATATTATCAAATAAATAATATAATAAAATAAATTTTTAAAATTTGTAATTATGTATAAAAATAGTTATAATAAAAGAAGTAATTCATATCTTCAATTTGTTGATTCAAACTTTTAATCTTTAAGAAAAAACTTATTAAATTTAAATAAAGTGATTTTTAACAATTAATCAAACAAATAATATTAAGTATTTCATAATCAAAAAATAAAAATAACAAATAGTTAAAAATTATATATAAATAGTATTTCATAATAAAGTATTGTCTATTGATTCATATATTTAATTTAGTGTGACATAATTTTAAGATAATATTTATTAAATTTAAATAAATTACTTCCTAACAATCTATTAGACTGTTTTTATTCATTATATACTATAAAATTTAAATAATTAATAGAATTAATTTAAATTTTAACTTTATATTTATATTTTTTACATTTAAATTTTCTCATTTTCTATTTAAAAGTTATGTAAAATTTAAGTTTTTTTTAATTTTTTATATGATTTTAACTTTTTACTTTGAAGTTTTATTATTTAGGTTTTTTAATTTTCTATTTAGAAGCATTTTTTTATATCATAATTAATTATTTTCAATTTTTTATTTTAAACTTTAATATAATAATTTTTATAATATAATGTAAAATAATAATAAGTGATTGTGTTATAAATATTTATTTGATAAATGATAAATAATTATTTAGACCTAACTATAAGCTCTAAATAAGAGCGAAAGCAAACAGAGGTTGAGATGGGTTGTAACTCAAGATAGTTTAGAGAAAAAGTTATATAATTTTAATAAAATTAAGTATTTTACATATTTTGCTCTTATCTTACTTATTCAATTAAGGATCAAAACATAATATTCTCAAGCAAGAAAAAAAAGTATATATATCTTCTAACTCGAAGTGGAAATATATTTATCGTTTACCACAAGATAACTGAAATTCTTGATTGGGCTAATAAGTTTCTCCAAACATAGTTATTTGAAAAATGTCTAATACTTATTTAAACCCAACTATGAGACCTAACATTGATTGATTGATGCGTTCCTATACTTACTCAACCGTCATCGATAGCCAAGAAATAATGGGTCTCTGGCCACGTGGCAGAATCAGAATCAAATGAGGTGGTTGAGCGCACGGGAAGTAAAACAATTAGTTAAGGAAACAAACAGACAACTAAAAAAAAAAAAAAACTCACTCCATCCCAAACACAAATATTTAATATTTTATCATTTCATCATCTATAAAATATTTTTTCATTTATATTTATAATTATATTTCTTTTATTTCAAATTAATTAATTTATTTTTCTTTTTTAGTTGTCTTAATATTTAAATTAATTATCTTTTTATAAAAAGTGTAGGATCACTTATTTTTTTATTTTATCTTTATTTAATTATTTAATTATATGATTATCAATATTATAAACAACAACCATTTAATATATTTATTAAAATTTGAAGCAAAATTTAAAATTTAATACTTATGATTTGATAATTTCATTATTATTAAAATTAATTTTATATTAGAGAGTAATAAATTTTAAAATTATTTAATATGAGTACCATTCATTTTTATTTAGTATTTTAATGCTAATATAAGATATAAAAAGTTAAGTAAAAATAATTACTTTAATTAAATTATCTAATATTTTTTAACGTGTATTTGAGACTAATGATGTATTTATTAAAAAAATAAAAGTATTATTTTTTAATTTATGTGTAAAACAATAGTTTATTAATTTGAGACTAATGAAATATTTAATAAAAAATAAAAATATTATTTTAATTTAATAATTAAGGAGATAAATTAAAAAATTAGTTATAAATATTTTTTATTTAATCGGAATGGACATGCATTCTATAACTTCTCAAAGGAGTACTCTCGTTGGTTGCTTCTGTATCTCGTAAATGGCTCTGCATTGCAATTCTCTTCTCTACAATCCTTTTAGAATCAGACCCTTATCTCCATTCAAGCTATTCTCACCAACCCGTCTTTCCTTATCTTATAATGCTCCACTCTGCGTCAGTTCCTCCATCACATTCAAGCTACCAAGAAACAAGTCTCCCTCTTTCTCATAAAAAAAAAATGTTATTATTTTTTTTAAAGCTGTAAAATTCATGATTGGAAATTTGACTCGCTCTCATTTGCAGATTAAATAAATTTGTTTCTGCAGTGATAACTGAAGAAAGCGCAGTTGGATCGAGTTCTGCTGACACTGATGTGTTCAAACTCACTTACTTGGAGGTTTGTTTTTTGGATTTCTTGATCTGCGTCTTTGATAAATTTTCTGTTTTTATTAACCTTTTTATTAATTTATTTTGTTTTAGGGGAATAGTTTGTTATGGGATGTGGGTGGGATGAATATTTTGGTTGATCCAATTTCAATGGGTAATTTGGATTTTGGAATTCCGTGGCTGTATGATGCTTCCAAGAAGTTCTTAAAGAATTTCCAGGTAGTTGCTAATGCTTCAATTGCTATATTTAACTGTGATTTGGTCACATTTTAACAAGTATACAGTCAATTTTGTAATTTAATTATTCATTTGTCATGAAGTGCGCGGGGGAGGTCCCTATCACCTTCCACTTGGTTCCACCCAAGCTTAAATAATGCTTTAGCTTTTCCCCTTAATTTTATGTGACATGGTTTTGATATGGTTCTTGTTAAATGTTTCTTGTCCAATCTAAGCACTTCATCTCCCATTTAATACTTCATGATAAGTATGATTACTTGAGCATGTGTGTGGTAGTTTCTTTTTTGTTATTGATACTGAGATGGCGCTAGGTTGGGTGACAAAGAAGTGTAAAGACGATCATCTTATAACTTAACCTTTTAACCAGTGAATTGCTTTGATGAATTCCTAGCAAATCGATGGAAAAGGTTCCAAGTGTAGATAAAAGATTAAAGATAAGAAGGACGTTTGTTGATTTTACATTAAAACCACACCTTCATCACCTAGACAATGAAAAATTTATTGATGTGAAGATTGGTAAGCAACTTCCTACTCGGTAAACTGTTGGACTAACTGGAAGGCAATACTTGAGAAAAAGGTTACAGTAGTCATTATTAGCATGAAAATAAGTACCTCTGATTGCTTCTCTAGAAGTTTGTGTTTCATGCGCCTGCTTGCATGTGCAACAAATGTGGATGTGCATATGCAACTGAATATCCTCATTGTTCAAGCTCCAGTATTGAGCTTAACAAAGGAAGGTTTATAGAGAACTCTAGAACAATGAAAGATATTGAAGAAGGAGAATGATTATTATGCTTAATATTGTATTTACAAAGCTTTATATATAAGCTATGGGAAAACCAAAAAAATGACTAACTCTAACTAATTAGGTGAGTTGGCACATAACTAATTTCTCTTTTTAACGAAACAGTGCACAGCTTGCCTTTTAAAAAATTACATAAGATGAACTTTGGTGAAGATCAACCAAGTTCATCTTGGACAGCAACGAAAAGAAAAGTGGAGCAGAGAGCATCTTAGGGAACACATCAGCAAGCTGGTGATTACAGGGAACATGGACAGGGGAGATAAAACCTTTCTTGAGTAGCTCCTGGACAACATGGCAATCAATATCCAAGTGTTTTGTGTGTTCATGAAACGCTGGATTAGCTGCAATATGGAGGGCAACTTGATTATCACAAGAAAGGGAAACGGGCAGCTGAAAAGGAATCTGAAAATCTCAAAGCAAATAAGAAATCCATTGGAGTTCACAAACCGTAGTAGCCATGCTTTGATACTCAGATTCAGCAGAGGAACGAGAAATAGTTGTTTGCTTCTTTGTCTTCCAGGAAATGAGAACAGGGCCAAGAAAAGTACAAAATCCAGAGACAGATTTGCATGTATCCAAGTAAGAGGCCCAATTAGCATCACAAAATGCTGATAATTGGAACTGATTACAGGCACTGATAAACTACCCTTTGGCAGGACAGCCCTTCAAGTAGCGAAGTAGATGAACGATGGTGTGCCAATGTGGAACTCGAGGTGAATTCACAAATTGGCTAACATGCTGAACTGCAAAGGTTATATCTGCTGAGTAAGATTACGATACAACAATTTTCCAATAACCCGATGATGTTGATCAGGTGCTAAATATAACTCTCCATCAGTAGCACTTAGCTTGAAATTCTTAGGTAAAGGAGTAACAGCAGGCTTAGCTCCCAACAATCCAACATCAGTTAGGATATCTAAAACATACTTCCTTTGGTTAATGTACATTACCAGAAGGAGACTGTGCAATTTCCATACCAATGAAATATTTGGCATAGCCCAAATCCTTAATAGTGAAAGCTTAGCTTTGTCTAAGAAAGACTTGACATCAGTAAGCAAGACTTCATTAGCATCAGTGAGCAACACATCATCCACATACACTAACAAACCAATAAAGGAATGTTGACTGCCTTTGGTGAACAAACAATGATCATGTGCACCTTGATTGAAACCATAAGCTATCAACTTATTAGTGAATTCAATATTCCATTGGCATGAAGCTTGCTTCAAGCCATACAAACTTTTTCGTAATCTACGAACTTGACCAGAAGTAGCCTTTGTGTAACCTTCAGGTGGAGTAAGGTAAAAGTTCTCATCAAGAAATCCATGCAAGGATGCATTATTGATATCTAATTGATAAATAGGCCAAGAATGAGCAGTAGCAAAAGTAAGCAAAATCCGGACAGTAACTGATTTAGCTATGGGGGAAAACTGTCATTGTAATCCAAACCCTCCACCTGATTATAACCCTTGGCAGGCAACTGTACTTTATACCTCTCCACTGAAACATCAGGCTTAAATTTCACTTTATAAACCCACTTGCTACCAATAGGCTTCTTACCAGCAGATAAAAAAGTAATATCCCAAGTATGATTATATTCCAGGGCAGCCAATTCTTGATGCATGGCATCTTGCTAATTAGGATTAAGTTTAGCTTGAGCATAAGACCTAGGCTCTTGAACTTTGACACATTAGCCACAAAATCAACGTAAGATGCACAAAAATTAGGAGTAATAAAAGGAAAAACAGAAGGGGTATATTGGGAGCCACTGAGCTGTGACGGTTGCTTGAGCCGTTGAGACAATGCAGTAATTAATGGTGAAGACATTTGCAGATGAGAGACAAAATCTGACAACCAACTAGGTTTGTGTTATGTCTAGTGCTCCTTTGAGGAAGAGGAATGAGAGATGAAGAAGAGTGAGAAAGGAAAGAAGAAGAGATAGGAATAGAAGGTGAAGGAGCAGGTGGCGATGAAGAATCAGATTCAGCAGCTGAAGGAGGAGCTTCAGTAGTGGGGAAGTAGCTGGAGAAGAAGTTGTGTCAAAGTTGAAAGGAAGAGAAACATCAGAATAATCAGGAATGGGCAAAGGAACGTGAGAAACATGTGAAGATGAAAGAGCAAATGGAAAGATATGTTCATAAAAGATAACATCTTGAGATACAAAGATAGTGTGATTGTTAAGATCATACAACTTAAAAGCTTTGTGGCCCATAGCATAGCCTAGAAAAACAGACTTGATAGCACGAGGGGCAAATTTGTCCTTATTAGGAGGAATATTCGTGGCATATCACAAACAGCCAAAGGTCTTAAGGGAGGCATAATTGGGTTTGGAGTTATTTAATAACTGATAAGGAGGAGTATTCCATTGTAAATTGGCAGTAGGGAGTCTGTTAATGATGTATATGGCTGTCAAAGCAGCATCTCCCCAAAATTTCTTGGGAAGTTTGGATTGGAACATCAATGCTCGAACAATTTGAAGAAGATGTTTATGTTTCCTTTCTACTACATTTTGTTGTGGAGTATATGTGCAACTTTTTTGATGAATAATACCATGTGAATGAAATATTTGAAGGCGTTGAGTATTTACAAATTCAGTGCCATTATCACTCCCAAAGCCTTTAATAACAGTATGATATTGGTCTTAATCATGTGAATAAAGCTAGCTAGAATGGAACAAGTTTGAGACTTATGATGCATGAGAAAAGTCCAGGTAGCTCAAGAATAATCAACTAAGGTAAGGAAATAGTAGGCTCCAGAAATTGAAACTTGTTGGTAAGGGCCTCAGAGATCCATATGAATGAGAACAAAAGGATGTGTAGTGTGTGTATGGCTGTGATGAAAAGGTAGTCGATGTTGTTTAGAAATTGAACACACTTCACAGTGTTTGTCTCGCTCAGAATGATTATAAACTGGAATATATTTCACAACCAAAGAGGAACAATGTGTAAGTCTGGTGTGCCACAGTAATGATTCGCAAGTAGTGTTAGGAGGTGCATCACTTGTAGCTGAAATGACATTACAAGGATTCAATGGTTTAGGCACACTTGAAACACCAGGAAAAGCTTTATTTAAAGTATCTTGGAAGGTATAGCACTGATGCATGTAAAAGAATTAATGATAGTTGGATCTGTTGGAGATCCTTCCTTTCCACAATTTTCTTACAGGATTGAAGCTAGATTTGTTCAATTTGTACAAATGTCCTTGCACCTTGCCTACGGCATACACCTCAACAGTCAAGATGTCCTGAAACAAGCAAAATAGGGAATAAAAGATGACAATGGAATTAGCAGCATCAAGGTATTTTTGTACTGATAACAAATAAAATCTAAAACCTGGTATATGAAGGACACATGTCAAAACCATATGGTCATGCAAGGCTATTGAACCGGTATGTGTAACTAATCTAATGGTTCCATAAGGTAAGGTTATGGGTTTAGGTTTGGTAACAGGTTGTAAGTTAGTTAATGAGTTTAAATGTGCATTTATGTGATTGGTGGCACCTGAATCAACAATCCAAGTGTCCGAATCATATACATCAAACAAACTTAAAGCATAGGACAAGAGTTTAACTGCATAATCCACCATACCAACAAGATTATCAGCAGTGATGCCTTTGTTCTTAACAAACTTTAGTACCTCTTGCTGAATGCAGCAGTTAGAGCATCAAAATCACCAACTTTGCCTACTCAGGGTTTGCAATAGGAGTATCAGCTACAGCTGCAACAAATTTAGATTGATTTTTAGCCTTTTGTTCTTTATAATCTTTGTACCAATCAGGCAGAACATGCAACTTGAAACAAGTATCTTTAGTGTGACCATCACGGTGACAGCGATCATAAAATCTGTTACCTTTCTTATCATTTTCCTTTTTCTTAAAACCACCTCTTCCTGCTCCCTTGTCTATAGATACTGGCTTAGCCAAAAACATAGCATTTTTGGTAGAAACTCCCACATTCATGTGCATAGGCCCATTGCTCTCACCAAATCTCTCAGCTAACTCATCCCAAGGTTCTTCTGCTGAGGTAGTATAGAGAAATGAGTCAACAATCTCTTTAGAAATCGAGTTTAACAGCCACGTTGTTACCATGTAATCCCCATGAATCCACTGTTCAAAGTCTTCAGAATCCTTTTCTGGCCTAGGACACTTTCCATTTATAAACCCCAACTTTGGCCCCCAATGCAATCTTAACAGAATGACTCAATGAGAGATGATTGGAGCCAGTCAAGGGAGTGGTTACCAGTACCATACCTGGATGATCAGATCCTTCCAAAGACAATGGATTCCGATCATTCACAAATTGAGCAATCTTGTTAGTCATTCCTCTTGTAGTACCTTATTCGATTTCTTCAACATCATCCATTATGGAACAACTACGAATACAATGAATAACAGCAACAGAAGTTGAAAAACAAAGAGAGAATTAAGGATTACAGCAAGTGAATCAATTCACTACTCTGATACCATGTTCAAACTCCAGTATTGAGCTTAACGAAGGAAGGTTTACAGATAACCCTAGAACAAGGAAAGATGATGAAGAAGCAGAATATTATGCTTAATGACCGTCTTTACAAAGCTTTATATACAAACTATGGGAAAACAAAAAATAACGACTTTAACTAATTAGGTGAGCTGTCACATAACTAATTTCCCTTTTTAATGAAACGGTGCATAGCTTCCCTTTCAATAAATTGCAAATTCGAACGATTGTGCAGTCAATTTTTTGCTGAATGAAGCTTTTTCATTGGCTACCTTAATTAGGCACACAGCTTATTGCTATTTGTTCCTCCAAATAGCTTTTAATCTGTTTCCATTTTTTTAGAATGCCCCAAAATCAGTGGTGGGGCTAACTGCAGTTGCCTTGCAGCTTAATTTTGACGGTTATTATGACTGTTGCTGGAGTTGATATAAGTTAACTGTGATGGTTCTCTATTTTCATTGTTTCATAGTTGCACTTCTTACCTTTCTAATGTGGTTGTGAACAATTTATGCAGTGATTTTGATTTTTTTTAAAAAAAGCAGTTTGATCCTAGGATATTGGACACACATGCAATCTTATCATTGAAATGAAGTTATCAGCTATATTTTCATGTACTGATGATTTAAGCATTTTTATATTCAAAACCAAAACCTAGTTTTAGATTCTTTCAGGTCACTTATTTAGAACCTGGACAGAGCTCTGTAATTGAATCTGGAGATAGTTCCCTAGTTAGAGTTCAAGCTACTGCCGGACCTGTTCTAGGTCCTCCTTGGCAGCAGCCTGAGATTGGATAAAGAGTTTTTGTACTTGAAGTCCTGTTATGTATTACTCTTTAAACAGCCTCTTAGCTTATCATGCATTTCTGCCATGTGAATTACAAGGTCTGTTCTATTTGCTTCAGATACCTAGTTAGTTCTCCACAAGGTCAAATGGCTCTTTACTCTGAACCCCACTGTGTGTATAACAAGAATTTTCTCGAGAAGGAACATGCTGAGATTGTAATCACACCAGTCATAAATCAGCTTCTGCCTAAATTTACTTTTGTTTCTGTACAAGAAGATGCTGTTGAACTTGCAAAGTTGCTGCGTGCCAAGTACACAGCCTTCCCTAGCTTAGTCTATAGTTATTTGAACATGCTTTTGAGTTTATTAACTTGCTTCCTTATTTCCAAGGTTCATTGTGCCTCTGAAAAATGGAACCCTGATAGCAAAGGGTCACTTGTCCAGGCGGAGGGAACAATAGAACTCATTCAAGGTTTGTTTTCTTTTACCAATAGAACAAAAGCCAACATTAAAGTCAGAAGTCTTCGAAGAAATAAAATCAGAAGTTCAATAGACTTGGATATTTCAAATAGCATGGGATAAATATTTCATGCTTTGCCTATAATGTGTTGAGTGAAATTGTCAATTGGTGATTTGGTGCTCCTATATTTAGCTTAATGCACATTATGGAAAGAGAGAATAATGGTGAACCGTGCAGATACTATGTGGAATGCCATCTAAACCAAATTGTTTTATTTCCCCTCTTGGTTGCTCTAAACACGCATGCAAAAAGCATAGATCTCTTCTTAATCTGTTCTGTGGTTTGCTAAATATAGCTTATATGGTGTACAAGCTTCGTCATGTTGGCAAAAATTAATTGTTTAATCAAATCACAAATCTTGATTTGGTATTAATTGAAGGAAGAAATGGATGACGAAACACTGTTACACGTATCCTATGCATTATTAGTTAGCACGAATTTGTGCATTGGTCTTCTCAAAATGGAGCATGGATTTGGATCCATCACTTGTGAGAGGGTGTATCATTCTTAACTAATAAGTTGCCTCAAAACTCTGTGTAGTAAACTTGTACATGTGATATATTGTTGAGATGAGTAAGGCAAGGCTAGTTCGAGGTCCCTGTTCTAGGGAGCTAAGTTGATGTATTATGTTATTGTAGACTAAATTGGCCTGGCCAGTACAAATGTGTTGTTTGTTGCTGCTCCCATCTTGTAAATTAAATAAAATAGTTAAAGCAAGTTGAAAGGAATTTTTGTAAGAATCCAAGTTGGCTTAGATCTTTTACTTGTCTTGCTGTCAACTTTTCTTCATATGTATATGTATAATGCTGAACTGATAGGCACTAAAATTTTTTTGGATGTAGGAGCTGTTGGCAAAGGAACTATCCCATGCTCAGGTACTGGAGCCTACACCTGGTGTACCATTAGAAGTTTCAGCACCTTGAAATTTTCCATGATGTCGAAATAATAATAGTTTTAATTTGCTAAATATGTAAAGTTCAATTAGTTTTTATTTGTTTAGCCAGCAGAAGGTAAATCCTTCAGTAGATCAAAATAAAACCACAGGAAAAAGGTGAATTTACAGTAACCAGAACTGGGACTTCTCTTTTGATATTTGCATTATAAATATATATTATATACACGTACATGGAGCATGCAAGCTATTAAAGAGTTCTCCTTGATTAGCATAAGATGCTTCTTTTGGAAATTCTTGTTGGGTTACACTGCTTTGATTTGCTCTGGAAATGGGAATGTAATGGAAATTTTTTTCACATAGAGGTAGAGCACTAAAGTGTGGCATTGTTTATAATGCATGGATTTATTAAATTTGACCGTTTCGTGTGTGTGCGCGTCTCTTTCTCTCTCTCTTATGGGGGGACACAACGGAAAATGTATTCTCTTTTTGCCTTTGGCAAAACCACGAGTTCTTATCAAACTATAGGATTTGTGGCAAATTATTATCTGATTTATCAATCTATCTTTCAGGCAATAGATTGTGGCGTCTTTTTATTATAACTTAAGTTTTTGTTTCTTTACAAATAATGGATGTAAGTTTATTTTATTTGATTGGAACTTGATTTGAATTTTCTTTGTGTAATCGGAGATTATGATTCATATTGTTATCAGGTTTCATTTCTATATAGACGGAGTTCATATCACCATGACCATAAAAAAAAAAAACAAAAAAAAAATCTGAGTATAAACAGAATAATCCAGAGTTAATACACTAGATTTATATTGAAATGTGCCTTTATTAGATTTTAACAAAATAAAAGATAATCTTCCATGAACTATTATTTGGACTCTATATTTCGCACATAAGTACGAATATAGCAAAAAAAAGAAAAAAAAAAGTGTCAAACGTGTTACAATCCTGCATGACTTTAATCAGTCTATCATAATTATCATTTGGGTAGCAGGCCGAAAATCTGGTGTTGGAACTCTAATTTTTAATGGCCTTGCTTTAAGTAATTTGAGAATTTTTTTTTAAAGATTATAGAGGTAACTTAACTTGAAAGCTGGATCTAAACTGTTGAAAAAAATAAAAAGTAAATTATATCCGATTCAATTTAAAAATAAATTTGAAATATTTTGAGGGTTTAAAAAATCAAATCTAATTCAATTTTAATTAAATTTGTAAATCAATTTGAATTAAGTCGATCTGAATTTATTCAACTATACTAAAAAGGTTAAGTTTCATAAATAACAATTACAAGTATGGACTAATCTGCTCCCTTAATACTAAAAAAGAAAAGGAAATTTCTATTAATATGAAGTTTCTATCAGTACAGATACAAACAAGGCTCCATATGCAGTGTTTCACCCTGTAAAAAAACAATTTGATAAAAAAAGGCTATAAAAACAATAAAAAGGGTAATCTAACGCTATATAAAAAAAAAAAAAAAGATAATCTTACATGAACTATTATTAGAACCCCATATTTTTTTTTATATAATTACAATAATTTGTTATTTGCCAAAAAAAAAAAAAAAAGTGGTAGAATGTGTTACAATCCAACAAGACTATAATGACTTTATCCAGAATTATCATTGGCCACCAGACAGAAAGTCTGGTGGTGGAACTTCGCATTCTAATGCCCTTGCTTTAAGTGATTTGAGAAAATCTTTTCATGATTATGTATAGAGGTGACAACTTGAAAACTGAATCTAAACTGTTGAAAAAAAATAAAAAGTAAATTATATGTAATTCAAATCTAAAAGTAAATTTAAAATACTTTGAAAAATTTATTAATCAAATCTAATTTGATTTTAACTTAATTTGTGAATCGACTTGAATTAATTTATTCTAAATTTATCTAATTTAAATTATTAAAAATATTAAAATTTCTTTAAAAAAATAAAAGTAATATTTTTATTTAAAAATAAAAATTATGAGTGACTCAATACGACGTGGGTCAATTCAAAATCTTTTAAAATGATTTGCATTTCTTTTTGTATATTAATCCAATCTATAAAAAATAATTGAAATTGATATACCTTTTGCAATCTAAAATTATCCAATCATAATATAATTCAAAATTAAACTGAGCCAAGAGTGAATTGATCCATTTTTACCTCTAAATATGAACTAGAATTGTAAGTTAAAAATATTTAAAAAAACATTGTGCACACGTGATTTATATATGTAGACTCGCGAATTGAACAAACTGTGTGGAAAACAATTTGTGGGGAAAAACAGAAAAAGCAAGCGAAAAACGAAATAAGTCATTTGACAATAAGAATGTTAAAAAGGATATTTTATGAAATTTAAATTAGCCTAAATGATGGATTTGTTTTTGTTGATAACAAGACTGTTAAAAACCCAATAATCAAATAATATGAATCTTGACTTTCACCTTTTGAATTATGAATGTATATAGTTTAATTGGCAGTGTGGTCAAATAATACATTATCCGATTCATTTGGATCCATATCCAATGAGAACATGAAAAATGAGTATTACCACAAGAACATGCATGAGATCACAATGTTTTTAGTGGGTACTTCTTTTTCATGGTGGAAGGAGTGTGTGCATCATTTCTATATTAATTTTTTTAATTTATAGCTTCAATTCGTGAAACGGCATTATAAGCTATATAATAAAAGATAACATTTCTCTTTCAATTACTCTCACCATAATAATTAATAGAAAGACTCAAATTTAAGACTTTCATTTTTCACAAAACGCATTTTACCATTAGGCTATGTTTGTATATGCACCATTTCTATATTAATTTCATCATAAGCACGCATGTTTTAAATTTAAATTTAATTTGAAACTATCGAATGAGAAATTGATCTTATTCTAATTGAGAATATTCCTATTCCCGATTTGTAGTAGTGCCATTTCAACCTCATCAACCAATCAAATGACTAATGACTTTATATTTGGATTTAATACAATGCAAGAGTTATTTGGCCCTCATATACTCTCAACAGACACATTATCATTGCGAGCCAAAAAAAATTATGAAAAGGTCTCGTTATAATTAATTTGCCAACACCAAAAACTTTCCTAATCCGACATCATGTTCCATGGATCCATGTCTCAGTAGTACAATCAGAAATCTAAAATTTCAAAATCATATAAACAAAATTTTAAAATCATCAATTACCCTTTTATTATTTTATATGAATTTCAAGGTACAAGCGAATAAATATATTCGGTCAACAGTTCGTGAATGATTCTGATGAAAACTCATTTATGTTTGTTTAGCCAATAAGAGCAATAAAATTAAAATTTGATTAATAAATGAATGAACACGGATATATATAAACTTAGCTTACCAATATTTATAAATATATTTGCTTTAAAATTCATTTATGTTAATTTATATGTGATAATATTTATTAATCAACTAATTTTATACTTTAAAAATTCATAATTTTAAGAATAAGTATTATCAAATTTTAATTTTAAAATATTTTATATTATCATATCTTCAAAATGATAATTCAAATGTCCAAAATGAAAATATAAATCTAAATATAAATGTTTAAATGTTATAGTACAAAAGTTAAAAAGAAAAATTTCAAAGTTATGGGAGTAAATTCTCACATCATTTATATGAAAGTTAAAAGGAGATTTTTTTTTTTTTGAAATACTTCCCGTTTAATATAATTATTTTCAACTCTTGAACTTTTAATTTCAATTGAGCTTTTAATTTTTTTTTTTGTTAAAAAACAAAATTGCACTGAAAATTTTTTTTATTGAACTATACTATATTCAATTTAGAATTTTATTAAATGTTTAAATATTTATGAGCTCATTAATAATTTTGAGCTCATTAAAAATTTATGAACATAATCAAATTCAAATGTAAATAAGACTTTTTAAAATTTGTCGAAATTGAATTCAAATTCATTCAAAAATTAATTAAATAAATATAAACATTATAAAACTCGGCTTGGCTCAACTAATTTGATTTGCAGCAAATTTAGAACAAAATTAACATTAACTACTGATTCTAGCTCAATGAACTTATGTGCTAGACCACTAGCCCCATGAATGAAACATGCACATCAAGGGCAGTTCTTATCATAGACAGGACCATAATTGGTTTGGTTTTTCTGGTCCTACATATACCTAATGCACTATAATTGATTAAATTGCATATTTAATTAATTAATAGAGACATGGAATAGAATCTTGGACAAGGTGAGATTCTGAAGGTATCAGAATATCTTTCTTTCTCCTGATCACACCTTATACCACCAAGGAGATAAGTTAGAAAAAAGAAAAAGAGAAAGAGAAAGAGAAAGAGAAAGAGAGAATATACTTGGACAACAAGATGATAACCTACAACCAAAATTTGTTGAAAACTGGCCAATCAAGAAGAGAGAATTAAAATATGCCACAATATTCTGGTATATTCCATGTTGGACCTACACCATACGATATATCTATAGTACATTCACCAGCATATTATTTTATTTTATTAAGAAAAAAAGATTAATGAGAAAAAAAAAATATTATTATATATGGGTCTGTTCTATGTGCATTTGTGCTGCCACCTAATGATAATGTTATTAAAGAAATTAATTGGCTTGGCTTTATCTTATTAGATTCTTAAGCTACTGTGTTTAAATTAATACCTAGATTATTAGCTAGATCATCATCATCATCATCAAAAACCCACTTTTTGTTGTAATTATCTAGATCATGATCATCAACAAAGAAGAGGAGGGTCAATAGATAGCTGATAGCTATTCCATTACTGAATTACTTGAGTAATAATAGAAGCAACAAGGGAACATGACAATCACCTAACTTTCAGACTTGATCACAATTATTTTCAGAGCAGGTGATTTCATTGACTAATTGCGTTAAAATTTAAAATAAAACTTGACAACTGCTTGGATTGGAAATATCTCTATGTCAAGGCACCATGCATGTATGTCACATTCATCTTGCCATTCCCCCCTCCCCCCCCCCCCCCCAACCCTACAATTATCAGCATTATTTGTTATTTATTGTGGTAAGTAAAGGAAGAAAGAAATGAGAGTGAGGAGGCAGAAGAAGCAGCCTTTACTCGAAGAAATAAAAATTGTAGCCTAACAGAAAGAGATTTATTGGATCCTCAACTTGTGATTAGTATTTATTTACTCAAATTTTCTTGTACGGTATGATTCCTCACGAGCCAAGATTATTGTTCATCAATTCATTATTGTGGATCAGGACAATGATCTATTTTCCCATTTGGATCAATGTCCAAAAATTGCTTCCAACATATTAAATCCATACAAAATTCTCCAAAATTTGCTTTGATTAAATTATTTCACCATTGCGTCTTCATGGAAGTTCAAATATTTCTATTAGATTTAATAATTCCAAAAAAAAAACATAAAATTGTAATTGAATTTGCAGCTATAACAAAAAGCTTTTAATTGTATCAATTATATCTAATTTGATAAAATAAATAATTATACTCAATATTTATTTGGAATAATATAATTTTAATATATATATTTGAAATAAGTCATATAATCAAATGTATGAAATGCTATAAGATTTGATTCACTTGTTAGAAATATTTGATTGGGAATTTTTTTTGGTGTTTTATAGTAAAATAAAAAGAAATTTGAGTCATTTTCGAGTTAAATTGTGTGTTGCTCATAATTTTAATTTTAAATAATTTAAATTCAAGTTAATTTGAGTTGAATTTTTAACTTGAAATTTTTTTGAATTATTTCATATTCAAACAGTTTCAAATTCCTTTTAAAATCGAATTTTAATAATTTTTTTGTGAAATAAAAAACTACAACTCTATAATGCTGACAAAGAATTGGTTGACAGTTTCTAAATGCTTCATAAAAGTTTCTGCATAATTCAAAGTTTATGAAGGAGAAAAAGATCTGCTAGTTCGTCAATAATTTCATTGTGCTCTTGTAAGACTGAGCTGCAGTTCAAGTCGTCGCTTGAAAATCAAGAAATTTCAAAGAAATTCTAAGGTCAGTGCTTGGAAATCAATCAAATTCCGTCAAATCTAATTGCAGTCAATCTAAGCCCAATTACAATTAATTAGAAGAAATCTAATATACCGTCAAATCAGAAGAAATTAAACAGGAAAAATAAAATTATTTCAGTTCTTGGGGCGGTCGGAATCGACCATTCTGCTTTGTTGCTTCTTGTCTGAAATAATGCCAATGGTCCAAGACTCAACACAGGAATTTTCATCTCCACGTCAAACTCTTTACCATTTCTAGTTGTCGAATTATCAGATCAACTGTTTAATTCAGATTTCAGATTTATTCAACTTGAACCAATTTTATTCAATCCGAACAAACAAATTAAATATGAACCCAGAAAGATGAATCAAAAGGCCTTTTTTCTATTATTTGGTTACAAAATTTTACACTACTCTCTCATCTTGTGAAAAATCAAAACAAAGGGGAGTTTGTGGTGGTATGTGTGGAGGAAGAAGTAGCAGGGGAATTAGAGCGAACGCGGCCGCCATCGCTGTGGCTGTCCCTCCCTTCTGATTGCGTATGTTGTGGCTTTTTCACCAATTGTTGGGTGGCGATGGTGGTGGTGGGTGGTGCAGCCACTGGTGCATAGATGCTATTGGCCGCGGCAATGACAGCTGTTTCCCCTGATGATGTTGCAGCTGCCACCGCTGCGTAATCTGGTGGTGGCACCCAGATGCCACCAACAACTACAAACTGAGGCGCTTGCTGATTGGTGGGGTTGTGAATCGTTGGACTTGGTCTTCTTGTATGCAAACGATATTTCTGTAACAGAACCAAAGGTAAACGAGGGTCAATCCCATCTGTTCCATTTTTTGAGTTAATTACCTAAAATTTGTTAATCTTATAATCCATTATGCTACTGCCAGTTCTGGATGATCACAAAAGCCAAAAACAAGTTTAATTCTTCGACTTTACAGTCAAAGACATTTGCCTCGTGACAGCAAAATTTTGCTAATTATTTTCTTTCTAGTCTAATTTTCACCAATCAAAAGCTTGTCCCAAAATGCCATTTTGAATAAAGAAACAAATTTTGGAGAAAATCAATAAAGAGAACAGTTTGAATATGGTTTTATAAGTAATTCATTATTCACCTGTAAATGGCTCTTGACTTCATCATTAGTCAGTCCATCCACCTTCATTAGCTCCCTAATTTGCTTTGGCGTTGCAGCTGCAATTGATTCGGTTATATTAGTTAATTAAAAAAAGAAAATTGACATTGAATTAATCTTATTAAAAGAAAAAAAAATTGCTCACCATGTGAACCGCCAAGCTGTTGCAGGGCATATAAGAAGCGTCTATGCAACTCCGGTGACCAACACCGCCTTTGCTTTCTTTGATTTTGCCCCTCTTTTTCTTCTTTTCTACTATTTCCACCACCACCATTTCCTGCCCCTCGAGTCCCCGTCTCCGCGGATGAACTGGTAGCAGAAGCCGGGACCGTAGATGGAGTTTGATTACTCTTCCCGGTACTTTCATCTTTGTGAAATGGCTGAAATGCACCCCCATTTCTCTTAACCTCCGTCACCACTACCTTTCTAGGCACATCCTGCAACAAATTCAGACCATAACTCTCTGCAAAAAATTCAATTTGTCTTTCTTTCAATCCATAATCAGAGTTCCCTGAAAAATATGAGGTCGGACCCGGATAAAAAATATACATGTATGAAAGGGTGTTTGTTGAATACCTCTTTGGGAGGTGGATCTGGTGATTGATTCCATAACTGAACAGATCTAAGCCAGTCAGATTTCCTCTTATGATCACTGTTGTTATCCTTGTTATTATGTGAATGGCGCTCATGATCATGATCATCATCCGCATCGTCATATTCAGAACAAGAACTAGTCCTCTTAATAGGAATGAATTCTTCGAGCACCGGTCGAGTTGCTTCACTGGACGTCTGCTCCGAGCACTCTGACTGCCCGTGCATGTACTCCGTCGCTGTACAGGATAACTGCCTCCTACATGCATCGATCGCTGTATCATAGACAGACCATCAAAACTTAACCTCTGAAAACGAAGCAAACAAATAATAAAGAAAATGTTGGCAACAGGCGACAAACCTTGTGTTACCAACTCTAAACACAAAGGAAGCTCGCGTCGAAAGACCTGAATCTTACGCCTCTCTTCCTCTAATGCCTCCACATATTCATGACACTTGTGCCTCTTCTCTTCACAATCCATACCTTCTTTCTTATTTTCAAGAACTCGTTCTCGCTAATTTCCTGCTGCTAATGACTGCGATAATGATGATAAAGACGGAGATAATTATATGAAGAAATGGATTTTGGTGAAGCATAGATAGATCCGAAGGAACAAAGAGAGAAAGGGAAAGGGGAGGAGAGAATATGGGATCTACCCAGAATCAAAAAAGGAATAAACTTAACCACAACAATAATAATATTATTGTAAGATGAAGGAGGCGAGGAGAGGAGAACAGAGGAGAGGAAGGACCGAAGTCGGGGCGTCGCGTACAAAAACAAATCTTTGATGTGGGTGCGTGGGTATTATATTTTTTTCTTTTCTTTTTTTTTTTTTTTTTTGTGGGGGCAAGGGAGCCTAGAGAGAGAAAAATGAGGTTGAATATTCGAGAGTGTGATTCGCTTTTGGCCGCTTCTCCTTCTCTATGGGCTGGCAATGACGTCAGCGGTGTCGCCCTTCCACTTGAGATAAGATCAAAGGATAAACCTGTCTTTTTACTTGTCTTTTTTCGCTAACTGGTAAGTTGCAACTAGATAACAAATACAACTCGCTTGGATAATACGCTTAGTTATATAGCATTTGGCCTTTTATTCAATTTTAGTACACTGACATTATTGGATAGTTGAATCAAATTAAACCTCCACAATATTCAACTATCCTCTTCTTCTTTTTTAATATTTAATTATTATTATTATTATTATTATTAAATTTTAAGAACTTTTTATTTCATTTAATTCCTATTTTTATTTCTACTCAAATAAAGATGGAAATGCAAAATTAACTTTCAACTATTTTATCGCATTTAAATCTCGGTAAATAAAATTTAAAAGACATGAAAAGTAAGAGTACACTTCTACCCAAAAAAAAAATCACTCATTTTACATCATTAAAATTCTTATCTTCTATGAAAATATAATTGACTATAAATTATTATTTAGAATACCTTTCAATCACCAAAGGTTGAAAAAGAGAGAAACCCATGGAATTTAAAATATTTTCAAATTACATTGAAATTTCTCCCATAATTTTTATAATAATAATAATAATAATAATATGATTATTTTATTAAAAAATTAATGAAAAAGTAAAGGTTGGTGATTACGACAAACAGTAAACGTAGATTTGTAATTTTGTAGGATCTGCGCAGGATATTTTCATATTTTGCGAAATTTAGTAAATTTTAATATTCTGTCGGAATGGAATATACCTGCGATAATTTGTCAAAGAGAAAGAATCTTGCCAGCGTGCATACACACTAGCCACGCGGCATTTGATTAGGTCTCGTCTTGACGGATAACTGTATCATTATTATCGGCTTTTCAGGCCTTCCAAGGGTCACCCTTTGCTTTTCGTTTCTCTCTCATTCGGAAAAAAAAAATAAAAAATTGATTGACATTCATCCCACAAATAATTATTTAAGTATACTGTAGTCAAACACACGAAATAGTTATAATTAATTATTTTTTTAATTTTTATAAAAATTTATTTTAAAAAATATATAATTTAAAATAAAAATAATTTAAATTTTATAAATAATAAATTTAATTTCACTCTAATATAATTTAAATATTTATTTTATTTAAAATTATTTAAATTTAATTTAATTTAAAAATACTAAAATTTATTTAAAAATAAAATAATATTTAAAAAATTAAAATTATAAATAATTTAATTTGATTTAAGATTTAAAAATAATTTAAATTTATTGATATATCTTATCTCGACTTAATCTATTTTAAGAAATGTAATTTTGATTAATTGAGAAAAATATAATTTAAAAATAACTCAGACATTGCCACAATCTAATAAATGCCATCTACGGTACGCCTGATCATTTCCGACTTCTGCGTCTACCTATTTTCTCGTGTTTTTACTGTCCGGCGAATCACTGTTTACCACTTTCATTATACGACCAATAGAAGGACGACACGTTGTTAAGGAGGTGGGGTCTTGCGGGATTTTGCTGCCGTGAAGTTGAGTGCGTTAAAGCTGTGCTTTGATGGAATTGGCCGATATTAATTAGTTGCAAGAGAGCTGTTAAGGGATGTCCATTGGGTTTCCTTTTGCAGCAATTTCCACATCATTTACCCATATACGCTGATGCCCTCCTTTCTTCGAACAGGTTTCTTTTTTCTTTTTGCAAAAATTGAGAGGCAAGAACCATGTAGTTATCTGAAAATAATTAGTACTGCTTTTGTAAAAATTAATTTGCTAATATTTGTTTTTATTGATATAAGTAGTAGCACCACATTGCCAAAACATTTTTCGCTGTGAACTAATATTTTTAAAATTGAACTGATTAGTGAAATAGTTAATTAATTGATTTTTAATTCAATTGATTTAATCAGTTTAATCAATTCAACTTAATTAATCTAATAATAAATAAACTTTAAAAATATTATTAAAATAATTTAAAAATAATAATTAAAAATCAATCAGAATTAAATTGAATTGATCACTAATCTAATTTTAAATTTTACTAGTTTGATCGATCAATTCAATTCAATTTTCAAAATATTGCTATGAACCTTTGATTTTCAAAATCTCGTGTGTATTTGAAGAGATTTATACATTTTGTTTCTTTTTTTAATAACTTTTTTAACTACTAAATTTAAATATAATAAATGATATTGTAAATCTTACCACAATAATCGGTTTGGGTGATTCGAGTTAGGCAAAAGTGGTTGGCTCTGGTGATTTTAATTGAGTTTCTACGAGACAACAAAGATGAGAAAGTGTCCGACTGATCACCGGAAACCCACTCTGATGCTTAAGTCAGTAATGTGCTAGAGAGAGAGTAAAATGTAATAACCTAAGAGATCTCTGGTTGTGCTCCTTATATAGCAGTTAGGGATGTTTGTTTCCTTATTAGATTAGGACTTGAACTTTCCTGTTTAGTGATTATTTCCTAATGAGACTGATCTTCCTTGATAACAGAGAACTTTCTGATAAGAGATAATATTTCTATTCAGAATGAACTGCGGACTAATTGTAGCTGAGTAGGTCAGCTGCGCTGGCCCATAGTCTTGCGAGGCTAAGGTGGGCCGAACTGCATGACCTATTGTGAGGATTGGAGACCTAGCTAGGTTTTATGTATGATTGGGCCTAGCCCATTTTTACTTGGGTAATGTCACATGTCTCCTTTTGTTCGAGTCTATTTAAGTCTCGGAGTAGATTGTAGGAGAAACTGTCCAAATTGATGAAAAGTATTAAGCCAGGTTAGGTAGTAAATTGCTTTCACTAACTCGAGCCACATATGATTGTTGAGATGAACTTTTAAAATTTGAAATTAATTAGGTTCCCCAACCTTTTATAACATGTGTCTTGTAGTGAATGTGTCTCAGGTTGATATTTTTGATCAAGCAGATCAAGGTTGTTGGATGGGAGTACCAATTCATTTAGCCCTAGCTTTCCATGTCCCCTTTTTGTGCTTATAAATTTTCATTTTCTTCCATATAAAACCCTATTTTGTGTTTATTGTTCTTGTTTTCTTTCGCTTTAAGAGCACGCTTTTGCTATAGGGTGTTCAAATTTCAAGTCTTAAGTTCACTTGTCATTGTTCTAAAGGTGAGGTTTTCATGGCTCTTTTCTTGCTACTCCTCTTCTATTTTGTTGTTTTTCTTGGTTATGTTGCACTGCTTATAAAATGGACTCTGCAATTCCTAAATACGTGACAACATTAGCCTCCATTTCTGCTAGCATTTTTGCCACTGCCATCACTGAAGAGGACTTGATAGTGGTATGGTGATGATGATATTGAGGTATCAGGAGAAAGAGACGAAAGGGAGTTGAATGAAGAGGATGAATTCAATGATGAGGTTGAGGAGAGGCAATGATATGGTGTTGGGGTTGGACCTAGTAGGACCAATACCATTCTATCTCTTGTTGGAACACAACCTAAGTTTATCAGGGTTCGAAGTGTCACACCCCATTTAATAATCATTTAAATTTCTTTTTAAGTCTATCCATTGTCATTTAAAAGACCTAATTAAATTTTTTTTTTTTTCATTATGTCTTTTGTTCACCACTTAGTAATTATTTACAACAAAACATACATGAATAATCAAACTAAAATACTAACTGACTGCATACTGGCCCAACCTCTATTACACTGCTAGACAGCGACTTTGAAAAGTATACTGGAT